>CAVLGW020000071.1:0-24102 GCA_963669155.1 Arbacia lixula
AATATTCCTCTATGTACAGGTCACCGAACACATCACAAGTATGCAGTCGTAAGGGCCTACGACTGCAAAGTGACGTCACCTTAATGAAATAATGAACATGTCCTTCGATTAAGCCGGTCGCAGAGTCATACGACTGATCGGATCGTGTCGTACATGACGCGGTGGCCTTATTAGACTACTGACAATGATCGCTCTTGCTCTTGTTGAAATAGTAGTCACGTAGTAGTAGCAATAAAAAACAAGTGCTGGAGAAATAAAGAATAGATTCATTTTTTAAGAGCCACCCCAACTATTTGAATACACCACACCATTCAGTGGAAGTAGGGGGTTTTAAATCAGAGCAACACTTAACGATCAAAGTAATTTACCTTGGCAAATTTTGCAAATTTTCTCGAGGAAATAACGCATTGCAGTCTCCGAAATGAATCGCATAGAGCCCACAGATGGTAGCAAAATTGCAGCCCGCAAGGACAGCCAGGGTTTGGGTTTATGCTTGGTGGTCTCCAATTCCCTACGGTCTCCAAATCCCTACAGTTACTCTAATACATGTACATGTTATTGAGTATTTTGTACATTTCTCTATTATACTACACTGAGACATTTGCATTTTTATAAGCAACTGTTTAGTCTCGACTATTTACTTTTATATGAAGATATCCATACCAAGGGTTTCTAACATACAGTATTTTAAAACAAAAGTATTACCTTCCTGATGAAGGAAACATTCAATGACAAGCACGGGAAATTCTAGCGCACTGATCAAACGCCTTGACAAATAGAAAGGCTCACTTTAAAAGGAGAATATGAATAAGTTGCAAATATGAATAGCATCTGTGGTTATTTTTATTGGAAGCGAGGAAAATGTGAGTTAAGTTTCTTTAAATGTTGCCTATATACACTACATGTATATCATTCCTGAAAGGACCTCCGCTTTTGAACATACATCTCCTATCTATGGCAGACCATTTTTATTAATGTTAGTACATTTACGTTCACAAAATAGACGCCAACCAGTATGCATTTAAGTGCAAGAGTAATGAATGACCCGCATAGAAGCAATGTATAAAAAAGTAAACCACAATAACACATTTCCCCGCAAAGAAAGACAAAATATGATTCTAATCATGATTTCTACTAAAGTTGTATGTTGTACGGACCGTCTGGATGTAGTTATTGGGAATGTTTTCGCTCTTAGATGAAGGAAATTTAATCTATAAGTATGACAGATCCATGGGTCGGATGAAGGTTTACATGAAAGGGAAATCTCCCGTTTCTGATTAACCATCTCGGGACTATTGGCATGGATCGAGACGTGTAGAAAGTTAATGGCGTTGTCAAGGCCTGGTAGAGAGAGGGTCAATCTAAGCGTCCGCGGTGTATTTCTGTTCGAGCAATAAGAACGCGATTCCCGTAGAGCAGTACTTTCTCTTTCACAGAAGGTGTTAATGGCACGACTGGTGTTAATCGTCAAGTCTTATAGCGAGACATTCCATCCTGTCTTCTGATTGGGAGAGGTTTACTGCCCCCAACGAAGCGAAGAGTGCTGGTGACGTCATATTGCCCTTCATGGTCATCAGCAGGAACCCATCAGCCCCGCGCTCGTGACAAACCTAGGTGACGTCACAGGGACATGGTGGAAGATAGAGATATGAAGAGAGAGAGAGAGAGAGAGAGAGAGAGAGACATGAGAGAGAGAGTGAGAGAGAGAAGAGAAATATGTATACATAGAGAGAGAAAGAGAAAGAGAGAGAAGAGAGAGAGGGAGAGAGAGGGAGAGAGAGAGAGAGAGAGAGAGAGAGAGAAGAGACAGGGAGAGAGAGAGAGAGAGATAGAGAGAAAGGGGGGGGGGCGAGGGCGAAAGTGGGGATGGTAGAAAAGGGTAGAAAGGGTGAGAAAGGGTGAGCGAAAAGACGAGAGTAAAGAAAGTGATAATTTTTGTTGGTAGGGGAAAGGGGTGGTGGTGAAAGAGGGAGACAGATTACCTTAATAATAACACACACACACACACACACACACACACACACACACGCACATACTAGGTCGTACATTATTATATATACGTCAGCCAAAATTGTTACACATGATATTGCTCATTCTCTAACAAAATAAAAAGCATTTGTCTTCATCTCTGTATCAATATCAATATAGGTCTATACTTCGCAATAATGTGTTACACTGGGAGTCCATACCAAGAAGGACACAAACATTCATGTTTACCTGCAATGTTTTTCTGACCAATGGCTTTGATAGTCCTTTACCTGTATAAAAACAAAAACACATGATTAATTAAATGAACAATGGAATCGATTGAAAATTAATTCTAAAATATAATGCTGACAGAAATCATTGCAAAGTGTCCATTCCCAGCCAACGTATAACCTCCAAAAGTATGCCTTTACATTATTATGTTATAAAGTCAGGATCGATCAAGGACCTGTCCAGGACCAATTTTGTCCGTATCGTTCCCTGCCAGAGGATATCCCTAATTAAAGGAATAGACTATATCCTTAAGTAAATTGGTTTCAATAAAAGTATACCGAACGTTAATTTCACACTTATTTTAGTCAGTCTTGCTAATGTTTTATATATCTTTCATATCATGACGTTGTGGACATAAAGCTGAAAGGTAATGGCATGAATAAAACATAGGCTTAAAGGGTATAAAAAATCTGTCAGAGAAATCATACATTTTGAAAGGTATTGAGGCAAACACTTTCGGTGATGGCCAAACAGAGAAAGATTTGGGCATACAATAAAGCCCATAAACCGACATATCAATGGGCGTATCATTTTGATGGGTACCTCGGTGTTCCTGGTCTATAAAGAGTCCCTGGAGATAGTAGGTATTTCCCAGAAGAGAATTGTACATCTTCGAGTACATGAAACAGCCAGCCACCTTTGATGCGTGTTGACCCGTGCCTTCACCGGCCGGTCGATGCTCAACTACAATCACTCCAAACTTATCTCGCGCGGCGTCTCGCTTGAAATCTGTTGAAAAATATATTATCTAATTAATTGCATCCTGTGGTAGTTTCTAGTTTAATAGCTCTTACTGCTGGGGTCTTAAAGTTTCAAACTTTGTGCTGTTTTCAGTGACATACTTCACTTCACTCTACGCTAATAATCATACTTATAATCCACTAGCTTTCTCTCTTTCTACTTATCTGCTCATCTTTGTATTTCGTTCTATATTTTTTCTCTATTATCCCTCCCCCATATTCATCCATATATCAAAATGTTTCTAATGATACTTTTTTGCTTTGCTCATATTGTCTTCTTTCTACACTTTTTTTTCATCTGCTCTTTTTTATTCATATATTCAGCACTCATGTTTTGGTTCGCAATTGAAACTAAACATGCTGCAACTGTTTGTAATGACGTCACAATATTCTTATCATTCAGTATGGTAAGGCTCAAGATCTGCTATGCATCGGTAAACTTTGTCCGGCAACTTTTTACATGGTCATTTCATTTTATTTTTTGTTTTTATTTGGGGTTGGGGGGGGGGGGGGGGAGCAGGGGGTATTTTCTCAAAAATACTTTTCGGATTCTTGGTTGAAAACACACCCGGCTGCGCCTCGGGTCTTTAAACCATACAAAGTCCGTTGCGTACAGACCGACTACAACCTGTACATCACATGTATGCTGTATCTCACCATCCCTAGTGATTGTGGCCATCTCTTGGAGCTCTTCGAACTCTACAAGTCTTTCCAACAGGTTGTACACTTCATCCGAATCTGCCTCAGTAGCTTCCCGAAACACGTAGTCTTCGCGCCGAACCTCCTACGGTATCACAGGAACGAATAACATACAGGATATAGATTCAATGACAAAGTTACCATTTCTCGCTTTAAAGGGATAGTTCACCTTAATGACAGTTGGTTTCAATGAAAGTAGGAATATGTAAAAAAAAAAATATCAGCGAAAGTTTGATGAAAAACGGTCAAAGAAAAAGGAAGTTATTAATTTTTGAAATTTCAATTTTGTGACGTCACGTGCGAGGTGCTCTCCCATTATGTTGTGTACAGTAAAATTACATAAATTGCTACATTTCTGTTTTTGACAACGGAATGTTTTTTTTTTTATATACAGGTGTATGTGTAGAACCATATTTCTGATGATGTATTAAATGCACAGGAACAAGGATTTTTTTTTTTAGAAAATGCACATTTTCGAAAAAAAATTGTACCAAACATTATGGGAGAGCATTTCGCACGTGATATCACAAAATCAAAACTTTAAAAGATCATAAACTTTTTTATTCTTTGACGATTTTTCATCAAACCTCCACTAATGATATGTATTATGTTTCTTTCATGTGTCGTCTTTTATTAAAACAAACATAATTTCAGGGTGAACTATCCCTCTCACATTAAGTTGATTTTTTCAGAAAACGTTGGTGTTCCAATGAATCGATTCAGGTCTCGGAACTGTAGGCCTAAGCTTGTTTTCTCTTTTGCTGTATACTCTGTTCCACTCCACACAGTTACGTCATGAACAGGATGGTAGCAATAACGTCTTTATGACAAGGCCCCTTGGAGCAAAACTGATCATTATCTATCTTTAAAATCAGTCTTCTATTATAAAAAGGGAATGTACCATTCAATGTAAATTAACATAACGTAAACACAAAATTAGAGAAAGTTGTGCTAATTGGAAGAGAGCGTGATTTTAACCTTTCAGCGCGTTGCCAATTTGAAGATGTATTAATAAGTACTTTATTTCACTATGACAAATAATTTCTCGAAAGGAGCTATCCTATGCGGAAACGTATACGCTCTTTAATTTATCTGTACCGGCATTATATTTTTTTTAATACTTAATATCAAAAGTTATAGCTTCAAACTACATATTTGTGGAACTTGGTCCGAAATGGTTTAATACTTGGTAATAATGCGTGATCATGGAGAGTGAGGCGGTGTTTCTTGGAAATACATGGTGAAGACTGACGTCAACTCGAAAGATATCACATTCTCAGCGAAGTATGCAAACGTGAGTCTTTACCCCATTTTACATGTCCGAACTGTGTCCTTGCGGAGGTTTTCCACCTTGTTCTTAGTTCAAGTTTCAAGCTCACGTTTACTTCTTTCCACAACTCGTACAAACATGGCCTTGATTTTTTTAACAACAAAAGTAATAATAAAAGAACCCTTTCCATGCAAACAAATTATAACATAATAAAATTAATTGAGAGAGAGAGATTGTGAGTGTGTGCGTGTGTGTGTGTGTGTGTGTGTGTGCGAAGGGGGGGGGGGGGTCCAAAGAACTTAGGGTTGCGACTGGATTTCATCAAAAAGTAAAGTGCATCATTTATCGAATACGTAGAATAGGCCCTCATTACACACGGAACCTCCATTTAACGTTCAATCTCACAAGCGGAATGATATTGATTAAATGTTTGTTTGCTTTTACCGTGTCTTGAGTTTTTGAAGTGTTGAACATCACCCACACGCTGTTAAAGAACTGCGGTCCATTCACAATATTAAAAGCATCCTCGCCGTACAAGGCTTCTTTGAACGAGGCGTGGCCTTGCGTTAGATACGTCATCATACCGTGAATGCCCTTGCCCCTAGATAACTGGAAAAAAACCCCCCATGATTACAATTTGGTATCAAATTTCATCACTTCATGCGCAACAACACTACATATCAATTGCTATAGCTGCAAACATACATTATCATAATTGTCGTTGAGTAAAATGAAACATGAAATTCTTCATAGCACATTTTAGGGGGAAAACGACCCATAACGCACTGCACAGGGACCTCCGGATTTGTTTGCAGTCGTGTCCGTTTCCGGTGTCACACACTACTATACTCAACCGGAAGTGGACATGACTATAACAAACAGAGTTCGAAGCTCGCTGCGCGGTTTACCATGAGATGATTTCCCCCTATATGCGGTATGAAAAATGAAACACACACTTTCGTCTTATCATAGCAAGCCCGTTACGTGTTTAAACAAGTGGAGTCGTGTACAGTCTCTCAAAATTCTTCATTTTCATCCCGCTATGTAGTGTTATGTGATATAAGTCCTTTTATCACTCCCCCGCCCAAATAATGTGCCCAGGTTAACAATCACTTTCCAGAAGTCGAATTACCATCAAGGTTATATATAGCTAACCCTCGAGTTTATCGGGCTAGCCTGAATAACATTTACTGGAATTTAGGATGACGTAGGTAAGGTCCAGTTTCTGTGAGATCATCATGCATCCAAGAAACCGGCGTTCTGTATGAATTTCACTACAATTGTTTACTTCAAACTTGAGACAGAAAGAGTATATATTTAGAGAGCTCAGAGAGTTTGAAGCAGAATTGTTTCCTGAGTTATTTCAGCAGACTTAGTTCCTGAGTTATTTCAGCATATTTATTTCAGGAGATTCATCAGATGTATTCATCACAGAGTTATTCATCGGATTTGTTTGCGTATTAAATGTACTACAACATAATGTACCTCGAGTTCACGATTCCTCCTTCAAGTCCGACTCAGAATTAAGCAAACTATAGACTTTACCATAGTCGATCCCACTCACACTATAACCCATTTACACAACACTAGGCATATTTGTATTGCTTTTAAAATTACCATATACATGTATCTTTGAAAGGAAAACAACATGAACTTAATGTTAATAGCAAAAGATTACAGCATAAAATTAGAAATTAAAATAAATCGCTTCGATTGTTATGTTCAAAATGAAATTCCTAGAACGAGGGTCTGAAGAAACAACCAATTAAAACTGTAACGGTGTAAGCATGTACATATTTATCTAAAGGCAGGTTTTAAGTCGTAAATATTCTAAGGGAAATTGTTAACCCGTTAATACTTCTATTCCACGTCGTATTATCAGAACTATATATTTTAGGGCTGCTAAAAGAGACACAACCTTTAAATACTGACACTACCAACAATATGATGCTTAAACTTTACCGCTTTCAGCTGCTGAACTAGTTTTTGTTCAATGCCTTTATCTGTAACAAGAACAAAAACAAAATTAATGAGCGATGAGGAATGAGTTTATCGTGACGCATTGATTATATATGAGACTTAAAATGCTGCTCTTTAGGGATTGTATGGATTAATTTTGAAACGATGCATTAATGACGTATAAAGGGGTAGATTTGTTATTATTGAATATTACTGGGTGTAGTGGACGGTTCCTCTCACTCTTGATCGAGAGGGTATGTCTTTGAACCCTGGGGCTGTATATCACTTCATGTCCTTATTCAAAACATTTCAATCCACATAACCGTTCTTGTCTAGGAGAGAAAATCAATAGACTTTTAGCTGGGCCCTGTGTTATGAAGAGTTACGATTGATCGCAAGTGGCCTTAATTGCGTTTGATATCAATCGTAACTCTCTACATTAGAGATATTATAAACATTACGGATTGGACTTGTGATCGATTAGGATCCAATCGCAACTCTTTACAAGACGGGAACCTGAACTTGAACTTTGAAAATCACATTTATTTCCTTCAAACAGATACAAAATAATATTTGACATAGCAACGAATACAGTATATAATTCGGCACAAATTTGAAGGAGGCGAAAACCCGAAAAGCAGAGCTTGAGTTGGGGTCGCCAGATACAAATAAGCAACAAGTTACGTACTGTAATGACATCATATGTAATTGCATTTAAAAAAAAAAAAAAAAAAAAAAAGTTAAGAGTATAAAGAGTATAAAAGAAACATACAGTAGATAGAGAAGAGGGAGAAGAAATGTAGGCATTAGAAGATAAGTTCATTTGAACAAAAGAGTAAACTGGTCGCAGTAACGTAACATTGGTACATGTATATAGAGCTTGACTGACATTTTGTCTAGCATAGCAACTGGTAAGGCATGTGTATTAATTAACAATAGAAATGGAAGGTAGTTCAAGCATGTCAACATGTCAATGATCTGCATTTAAATAAAGTTTCATTTTATAAGAGAAAGATTGCAAAGAACGAGAGTTTTGTAGGCGGGCTGGTAAACTGTTCCAAAGTTTTGGCCCAGAGTAGCGAATATCGTACTGGTATCTTCGGGTTCTATGTTTCGGTAAATGAATTTGGGTAGCGTTTCTCGTACTATACTTATGAACATCCGAATTGAAGTTGAAATGACAGAGATTACTAAATTGCGAGGGGAAAATGTTGTTTGTGCTTTTGTACATAAAAATACTTTGCTGATGCAAATTAATATCGCTAAATTTCAATAATTTTAACTCTTTGAATACAGGATTTGTGTGAGATTGAAAATGTAATCCAGATATAATACGAATAATCCTCTTTTGCAGTAGTATAAGCTTTAGGATGCTAGACTTACAGGAGTTGGCCCAAATAATATTACAATACGAGAAATATGGAAGTATCAGAGCACAATATAACATACGTAGAATGTGACTTGGCAAGAGATATCTAATTTTAGATATAATACCAATGCTTTTGGATACTTTGCTTTCGACCTCATGTATATGATCTTTCCATGTCATAAAACTATCTAAATAAATTCCAAGGAACTTGACTTTGTCTACCCGTGGTAATATTACATTGTCGAGTATAACACATGCATCATTCAAATCGACATTCTTTCTATTATGAAAAACCATGTAGTTACATTTCTTGATATTTAAAGATAATTTGTTAGCTTTAAACCATTCACATACATGTACGAGATTTGCATTCACAATATCACAAAGGGAGTTCAAGTTTGAATTGCTATGAAGTATGTTTGTATCATCGGCGTATAGTATAAATGATAGCTCATTTGCTGATTTATAAAGATCATTAATATATAATATGAATAACAATGGGCCGAGGAGACTGCCCTGGGGAATTCCACAGGTTATTGTCTTAAAGTCTGACACACACGATTTGTATTTAGTACATTGCACACGATTATTAATATAGCTGGTGAACCAATTATAAGCAATACCACGTATGCCGTAACGATATAATTTAGATAGTAATATGTTATGGTTAATTGTATCAAAGGCTTTGGATAAGTCGATGAAAACTCCAATTGCAAACTCATTATTTTCAAAAGCATCTATTATTTTACTAGAGAGACTTGTAAGAGCCATGCTTGTGGAATAATCTTTACGAAACCCAAATTGATTTTCATAAAGAATAGAACATTTATCAAGAAATTCGAAAGTCCTCTTGTAAACAATACGCTCTAATAGCTTTGAAAAAACAGATAAAACAGAAATAGGTCTGTAGTTCGTAAATTCACCTTTGTCCCCAGATTTGAAAATTGGTGTCACTTTGGCCTTTTTTAATTCATGAGGAAACATTCCTTTTGATAAAGACAAATTAAATATATGACACAAAGGTCCACAAATATATGGCACGACTTGTTTGATGACTCTTGGACTATATTCATCCAAACCAGCCGCTTTATTGTTTTTAAATGTTTTAACAATGTTACAAATCTCATTCTCCGAGGTGGGATACAGATACAAGGAGTCAGTTGGTGGATCATTGATAAACTTCAAATAGTCCGTTTGAGTTTCAGGGATTCTGTTTGCCAAAGATGGACCGATATTAGTAAAAAAATTATTAAACGAATTCGATATAATGCTCGGTTCTGTAACAGTTTTCCCGTTATGTTTAAACACAGAATTATGTTATTATGCAATCAAAAAATTAAATTATATCTACCTGAATACAAATACAAGTAATATGATAAAGTGCTAGAAAAAAACAACGTTTGACTGATTTTACTAAAGGATGGAACCAGAGTGCCAGAGAAATAATAATGCAGGTCCCTCATGAAGAGCAGTCCCCACACATGGGTATTTACGTCTCACTCTCTCTGCCCAGGAATGTGTTAAAACTGGAGTCGGCACGAAGAGTAATTTATTCCTATAAGTCGCGTTCATTGACAGCACAATAGAATATTTGACGCGTTTGGTTCTTTGATCCAGTGATGACCGCCGCCAAATATGCAAGACAAATTTTGGATACATTTGGAGGAACATAATTCTGTATGCGCAGAAAACTTCAGAACCACTTCATGTACTGAAGTGCACGTGCAGTAGTAGTATACATCTTAAAATTATACGATTCTGTGAATTTTATAGAATATTATTGCTTCGTTTTGTGATTAATGGAGAGTACTGTAGAAAACATAGAGATATGTTCATATCGCACATTGGGCAATCATATTTCCTTACAAATATCTTGTAAACCGTTTATTGAGTGTTGCACCTTCCATGGAAACACCCTCAATTTCGTGTCCGGAGGTGTCCAAAAAAATTACGGACCAAATTCTTTCTACAATCCTATAAAAGTTTTCCTTCGCTCACTTCCAAACTAATTCACAGTGTGTGTAGTAAGATAAAGCTACACTGTATTAGCTCCCAGCAAAGGCTGAACGGTTGACATATTTCTCAAACCAAATTTTCTTTTGTTATTCAGAGGAAGCCGCTGCCGAAGTAGAAATAATTGTTTGAAACACTTGAATGTCTTGAATTTTTATGAGGCGGCGGTCATCATAGATCAAAGGAAGTCTATCCGAGCGCAGTCCACCCACGGTATGTCCATGCTCTCGGCCTGACCAAATACGGCCGTGCGGGATGTTTGTACATTACCAAAACATTAGTGCCATTCTCATTGGGCTTAAAAAATCGAGAAGTTAGAAAAATCGAGAAGTTAGGGTGAAAGTTGCCTAGCAACCGTACCAAAAGCCGAACGGTCCTATTGTCCCGGTCCCCTAACTTCGAGATTTTTCTAACTTCGCGATTTTTTTAAGCCCAATGAGAATGGCACTAATGTGTCAGTGGCATCTAATAGACCGGCTTACTAACATATTCAGATTTTACGCATTCCAATTTAACAAAGGTTGCCCCTGACAACCGGAAAGCTTGCCAATGGTTTGTCCGACATAGCAACAATTAATGTGCGCAAAGTGGATTCCAAGTACTGAAATAACACTGTTAGGTACAGATTAATGGAATAACTCGTTACTAGGCCCCGAGGGAAGAAACATCCATACATTTGACTACATTAGTAAACCAGTCTACTATCTACTCATCATGTATAATTACCTCTGAAACCTGGCCTGACGTAGCAGCAATCGAAAACGGTCAGTGGTCCGTTCAAGTAGTTGTATCCCGCGGAATATATGGCACATCCAATAGCGTGTTTCCCTTCCATATCTTCATTTGTAGATTCGACAATGAGAGCTTCATATAGTCCATCGTTAAAATGTTTAGCGAACGCTATGAGAAAGAACGGAAACCAGAACATCAGTATTTTGGTTTACAGAGCTTATCCAATACTCTATGCACACAAACCTTGAATTCAAGTACAATTATTGTCATTTTATGACCATATCACAGTAACATTGTAACAAAGAAATGTATAGAATAGGAGGGGAAATGAATATCACACAAATAAACTGCCTCAAGAGATGCCAGTGAACTGACTAACTACTTACTTTGCCTTGAAATGGTCGGGACGGATCGTACGCTTAGCTCAGCTACGAACTCGTCCCGCAACGTACATATAATCTCCATATCAGATGACTTATTGGCAGCCGATCGAACAGCATAATCCATGTTCCGCACCTGGGTCTCAAAATAATATTTCGTTAACACTATAGGCCTATACAGAACGTGTGTTGTAGTGGTAAAACAACGTGTTGATCTCGAGACTCAAATACAGTCTTTGTACAGTACTGTAGAGCTATAGCACAAGCGGACATGCATAATGCTACCCACCTTCATGTTGAATCAGAGATTATAAATCCAGTCCGACTGTATTCACAAAACGACCTTTGGTATGCGAGATAAAAGAAACCCAACAAAGAGAGAGAGAGGGAGAGAGAGAGAGAGAGAGAGAGAGAGGAGAGAGAGGGGGAAAAACATTGTCGTGTCATTATTTGCGTTGCTCATTCAAGCATTGCGTTCGGCCGATGCGTGCACTGCAGTCTATCGCAGATAGTAGCCTACTCAAACTATTGCCAAACATGTATAGCCTTTTCACTCATATCCAACGAGACAATCAAATCAACACATTTCAACCTCCCACGTAGCAGAACACTCCTCAAAAATAGATTATATGTATTCGTATTCTTACATCCCGCCATGAGACAAACTGCCATTTTACAAAAGAAAATGTCTTCTAATTTCCTTTTAAAACTACCATAAATACTTTCTTACGTCTGCAATAGATTTAAATTTTTCATTTAAAAAAGTACGATCAATATTGTTTTATATTTCAATGTGTTTAATAAATAATGTGCTGTGGAAATCATTGTGCTTGCCGTTATGTTTAGTTCATCATGTAGATCCTACATAATCATATATTCCTATACTATCTAGATATTAATCATTACAAGTAAAAAGTTGAGACCAAACTGCTGTAAATAGAATGATAATCGACTATTATCGTTAATTAAATAATGACAAGCGTCAACATGACATAAATATGACATTTTGCATAATTATGAGGCACAAATGCATGCGCAAGAGCTGTTAAATCAAAGCGACATTATTTTGTTATTGGCAAAATGTGTCCGTCATATTTTTGTTATTGGCAAAATGTGTCCGTCATATTTTTGTTGTTATTGGCAAAATGTTTCCGTCATATTTTTGTTGTTATTGGCAAAATGTGTCCGCCATATTTTTGTGATTATTGGCACCAATGTGGTTTTCGGAAACAGAGCAGTACCAAGCTATCACTAATAAATCTGAGTAATACACTGTTAAGATATTTAGATGAAGGTCGAATTACACTTGGTATTTTCATTATATTTCATTATGGCATTCGGGGCGTAGCTGTGAAATGGTTTAGAAATTATTTCAGAAACAGATTTCAATTTGTCCAAAACAAAGACACAAGTTCCCAAATCTTCGAATTAAATGTGGAGTCCCACAGGGTTCCGTTTTGGGCCCCACCTTATTTTTATGCCTCCGCCACGAAGTGGCCGGAGGCATTATGTTTTCAGGTTGTCCGTCCGTCCGTCCATCCGTCCGTCCGTCTGTCCGTAAGTCCGTCCGTCCGTCTGTCCGTAAGTCCGTCCGTCCGTCCGTCCCGAATCCGTTTAGGCAATATCTTGAGAACCGTTCAGCAGATTTGCTTCAAACTTGGTACATGTATGTTTTGCATGAAACTAATGAAGTGTGTAAAATTGGGGTCAAATCTGATTGAGGTCAAAGGTCAAAGGTCAAGGAACATTGTAAAAATTGCCCCAAAATGACCTTTTCCACAATAAATCCAAATCCAAGGATGCAATTCTCATTAAACATGGTACAAAGATAGATCACTACTTGGGGATAGACTGGTGACATTTTTTGTAAAATTCCTGAAAGTTCAGAGGTCAAAGGTCAATGAACTTTGCCAAAATTGGCAAGAAATTGCCCCAAACTTTAAAATTTTCACAATAAATTCAAATCCAATGGTGCAATTCCAACCAAACATAGTGAAACGATGGATCACTACTTAGGGGTAGACTGGTGACATTGTTGGTGAAATTGCTGGATGGTCAGAGGTCAATGAACTTTGCAAAAATTGATATTTTTCACAATAAACCCAAATCCAGATCCAATGGTGCAATTCTAACCAAATATAGTACAGAGATGTTTCATGGAGGTAGACTGGTGAAAGTCTGGGTAAAACTCCTGAGACTTCAAAGGTGAAAGGTCAAAGGTCAATGAAATTTGCCAAATATTAGCTAAAAATTCCCCCCAAAGTGATAATTTTCAAAATATATCCAAATCCAATGGAGCAATACCAACCAAACATGGTGCAAAGATGGATCACTACTAGACTGAGGACATTTTTGGTGAAATTTGTGAAAGGTCAGGGATCAAAGGTCAATGAACTTTGCCAAAATTGGCTAAAAATTGCCCCCAAATAGATATTTTTCACATTGAATCCAATACTAATGATTCAATTCAAATCAAACATAGTACAGAAATGTATCATGTAATGGAGGTAGACTGGTGAAGTTTGGGTAAAATTCCTGAAAGGTCAAAGGTCAATGAACTTCACCCAAAATTGGCTAATTTTAAACAAACTTGATACAAGGATGGATTTAGACAGACTGGTTAGATTGGAAGTCAAAGAGGTAAGAGGTCAAAAGTTAATGAACATTGCCAAACTTGGCTAAACTTGAAAAAACAGAATGTGATATTTTCATTTCAGATAGGAGCAATGGTGCATTGCCCACCAAACATACACATTTTCTGAGAATAGCAAAGAGGCGGAGGCATATTTATCGACTGCGTGGCAGTCGAATTGCTCTAGTTTACTATATGTCAATGATTTACCATCTGTAACAGATTATTTCAACTTCAGACTTTTTGCAGATGATTCAAACCTATTTCATACTTTTCCAGCGGATCAGAAGGAAATCAATTGTGATGTTATAAATGAAAATTAAGAAAGAATTAAAAAATGATGTATTGCCAACAAGCTAACAGTCAATCCCAGTAAGACCAACTTTATGCTCATAAGAGGTCGCAATAGAAAGATAGAACTTCGTGGTATTCCATGCATTGCGGGGAAATAAATAAAGCAAGTCGAAGTACCATCATTTATCGGTGTTAAAATAGATAAAAATTTATCATGGAAGGATCAGATTCAATCAGTGAATGACATAATTAGAAAAAAAGCTGGCATCATATTTCATTTTAGACATTTTGTACATAGGCATACATTGATGTTATTATAATTATGCATTCATACAGCCGCATATCACTTAGACATTGAAGTATGGGGAAGCACATTTAAAACATATCTCATGTCTATATTGACTACGCAAAAAGTGATAGTACGCGCCATGACATTATGTTGAAAACCCATTTAAAACCTCTATTTTTAAGAATTGAAGATTTTGAATGTGTATCAAGTATATAATCAAGCGATATTAGCATTTATGTATTACATGTATTTAGTCAACAATAATTTGCCTCACTCCTTTATAGATTACTATCAATTGATCAACCATGAATATTCTACTAGACAGAACGAGAAAGGACACTATCGGCCTTACAGATTTAAAACTAATCAAGGCAAATTATCGTTATCATATGAAGGTGTAATTGCATGGAATAATCTGCCTAACATTCTAAAACAAAAGAAAACAAAATATGCTTTCAGGAAACATATTTCGACTACTTGCTTCATAAAGAGTAATTTATTCAGAACTACATGTACCTGCACATTCCACTCTGATAAGTTAACCATAGTATACTTTATTGTTTGTCTTTGTTAATTGGAGTAAAGTTAATTACCATACTCCAAATAGATGAATGTAGATTTATGTAATTTATATCCCCATTGTAAGTAGATGTCTTCAATAAGTATCATGATTATGTATATGTACATACATTGTATATCATTGTAGAGATAGTATAAACACATCTATCATTTTTTTAATATAATTTTTTTGTATAGAAAGTTTGACAATCTAGTCAATACAGATGTTGAAATAATATCTTGCCAAATATGTTTACTATGAGGGCCAGACTCGACTAGCATTTGTGCTATTTTTTGTCCTTATTAGCAACGCCCATACATGATTGTATAAGTACATCTATACTTAAAGATCTATGATAACTTTTTTTTTACATTTGTCAAGTATTCATATTGTTGTAAAGATACTTACATTATTGTTGTTAATAAAAACCATATCATATCATATCATATCACAACATATAATAGAGGGTGAACATTGGTTCCAAGTACATGTGACAGGTTCACTTGGATATGGAGCCAACTTTCCTGAAGATTTGTCTTTTTTTTTTCATCTGGTTTGTTGGTCATGCCGTGTTTCCCATAGTTCGTCTTCGGCGCGTCTTCCGGTAGAGAGATGTGGAAGCGCTGCAGAAGAGACGTCACAAAGAGAAAGATTTCCATGCGTGCCAGATGCTCCCCAGGACACGCCCTGTAACCTACAGAGCGGAAAACAGTTCAGAGATTTATGGTGATTTAATGTTGTTTTTTTTTCCTATTAAATTCTTTATTCATCACATAAAAACACAATTAATGACTGTCACAAGCGATGTATCCAAGGTATCCCCAGAAAGCCGACGGTCTGTAGAGTGTGATGATCATTAAAATAAAGTTCATTGTACAGTAAAGTATAGTTTATAATTTCAAATGAATGGAATCGCAAAAAACAGATCAAACAAGTAAATAAACATGTATCATAAAATACACGAAAGAAGAACCTAAAGAAACATTAAACACTCACAAAACAAACACAGACATAAATGAATGATTAGCAGCTCAGACATTAGAATTACAATATATAAGAACGATATACATTCCAATGATTTCATCTTTAGCAACAAAATCTGTAACTACGCTCCGCCCAAGCAAGGAGCACACCCTTCGATCTACTATACTTCTCCTATTTCGTTGTGAGAGCAAAAACTTCAAACACGGCTTCCAAGTTGCATCAAGCAAAGAAAACAGAAAATAAACCCTACATCGCCTAATCTTTATACACTTTAACCGAACTATTTACAATCTCGACCCGAGTATTTAGTGCTATAGTATGCAAAATGGGAATTGGATAAGATGAGATAAGACGACAAAGACAGAGATAGCGCGGAAGGAAGATGTCAAGCAGGGACGTGAGTGACCAGATAAACTATCTGAAGAAAGGAAGTAGAAATGCGGCTCGTGATCACATTGTTTGTATATGAAGAGCTAATACAGCTTGTTGCACTCATGCTTACCATATCCGAATGGCATCGCTTCGAGTTTTCTGTTGAAGTGGCCATTCGTGTCCAGGAAGCGGTCTGGTCTGAACTCATGGGGAGCCTCCCAAAGGCTCGGGCTCAGAGCCAGGTACCACATGTTGCTGGTCACGGCAGATCCCGCAGGCACGTGATACCCGCCAATCGTACAGTCACGTGATGCAATATGCGGAAGGTGGAACGCGGCAGCGGGGTGGAGCCGCATGCACTCTGCGATCGTTGCCTCG
This sequence comes from Arbacia lixula, assembly GCA_963669155.1. Taxonomy (NCBI): domain Eukaryota; kingdom Metazoa; phylum Echinodermata; class Echinoidea; order Arbacioida; family Arbaciidae; genus Arbacia; species Arbacia lixula. The sequence continues at coordinate 16,930 of CAVLGW020000071.1, forward strand.
GTGATCGGCATCGCGTGGCGATCGTGGTATCGTGGGAGGCGATCGGCGCCGATGACGTCCACGATCTCTGCGCGCACTCTGCGCTGTGCGTCCGGGTGACCAGCCAGGGTGTATGTGATCCAGGAGAGACTGGAGGTTGTTGTCTCCCAGCCACCTAGAAGCGTGTCGGAGCAGGTCACCATAAGGTTGATGTCGTCGAACAGCCCTGGGTTATTCTGTTTGGAAGGCAAATGTGAATGCAAGTCTAGGGTGGCATTCTGAAAGGAACTATAAAACTCTCTTAATTAGCAAAAGTACTTAGTGCCCGTGGTGTGGAAACTGACTTCAGCAGCAAAACTAAAAAAAAAAAAAAAACAGCCTCTAGGCGATTTTAAATCGCCAGGCGTAACCTTGATCACACTTATTCCACTTTTCAGAAAGTCAATGGCATACCGCTCCGCGTGTTCCGGAAATGGATTATATGGCTGGAATGTATCCTAATGATACACATATTTTGGGCATGAAAATGATCTGTCTAACATCCAAGTTTTTAATAGCAAGACGATAGTGTCGTAATGCTGGTGAAAATAGAATGAGAGACAATTCGCTTTTACACTATCTACAAGCTACAAGACAGTCGGTAAATCTGATTAATAAATACATATTCGGCAAACATTTTCTTCCCTCCGAATTACCTCTGGCGTTCGCTGAGCCATCTCCTTCAAGTAGCAAGCAATCAAGTCCGTCGGTGGCTCGTCCGCATCGAACTCAGCCCGATGTTTCTCGATCGACTTCTCTATCATCGCCATCAACACCATGGCATTTTCAATCATCTCCGACCTTTGGGGTGACGGGATTTTCGACAGGATTGGTATCGTCGAAAAAAGCCCAGCGGGCCCCATCAACTCGAACATGCGATGTGAGCTGGCGATCACGTGATGGAATTCCTCGTCGTCGTACTCGTAGGTGACTCCCGTGACAATCCTGGTGATGATGTTGGCGATGGCGGTGTTGATGAGCACAAATGGGTCGAAGGCTTGGCCGTGGTGGTCGGCAACCTCATCGAGAAAGCGATTTGCCTGGGAGCCGATGATGTCCTCAAATCTATTCCCAAATAAAATTGCGAAAAGAAGGAAGAAAAACAGATGAGTACAAAATAATATGTACATAATACAGTACATAATACATAGTACATAATAACAATTATTTTCCGTATATCTTAAACCCTTATCACATCCAATATGTCATGAATATGAATGAATATAAAATATATAAACAAGTACACTCATTAAATGATGTATTGTAGGATACTCATCGTGTGTCACAGGCCCTGTAACATAAAGGTTTGCGAGCAATTGCAAATTTGAAAGACGAATTCTAATTTGTGTGTTACTGGTCAGTCTTTTGAACAAAAATCGCATGTAACAATGGTGTTGATTGGCCATTGCCATTTTGCGATTGATTGCAAACCTTTATGTCACGGGGTCCAGATCTCTGCGTATCATGGTATAAGCAACAAAGAGGAATAACAGAAAACTAGAAGGAAATGAGAGTAGCTTGGTTTGTAGGCACCAACTTTTACACGAATCTCTGATAATAATTACTTTAGGTATATAACGGGAGCCCTATCATGTTGTATGTATTGATCTATAATCGTTTTTACAGCGGATACATATATGCATAATAATTTGTTAATGAACTTTCATGAAGCTAAGCATCTCTCACTTTCGTCTGATACTACATTTGGCTCAATAAAAATATTCAGTTGTCTTAAGAAGAATGAATGTGTATTTTGCTTAATATTCCATCTACGCATGTTTTTGAATGGGGATTTCTCCATCTACAGAGAGCTGACCGTCTTATGCATGTCACAAGTTACATAAAATAAATGCCGACACTTACTGGTTGTATGTTAATTCGATTGGTTCCATCATAACAACGAACGGTAACAGATCGATCAGTATGCGTACAAGACCACAGGACGCTTGTTACTTGTAAATTGTGTCGTTTTGCATTTAAACAAATCTCAGTGCAACATCAAAATACCGCTTACATGACAAGTTACCTTATGACACTTGAATCCACCTTCTTAAAGACGGTCAAGAAGAAACGACGATGCTCCTTCCAAACCGCACCGTTAGACAAAACGATTCCTGTAGTGATGAAAACATGGCGGATGATATGATCAGTGGGAAGGCTCTATTATTATAATTCGGTTGATCTCCTTGGCCTCATCTTTTGTTCATGTAAGCCATTAAAACAGTTTGGAAAATTAAGTTTCACCGATTGCATCTCTCTATTTCTTGTATTAAGATAGTTATGATCATCAACAAATTGAGTTTGTAAACTTCTTGAGAGGGTTGTAACTACATTATGAGAATGTATACCGCACTAAGCGCAGCAACCAAACAGAAGAATAAAATCTCCATGTCTGTCCGAACGCAAAGTCAAAGACGCCCTCTTTCGTCACAATATCTTTAACATCCCATGTTCACAATTCAGAATTTATAATGTATGTCCCAAAGACCTTAGAGCGCTGCGATTCTGCGAAGCAGCGCTCTAAAGGCTCGATCACACAGAGCCGACGCACACGGCTAACGCACTAAAAAGTTGGCAAAAAAAAAAAAGGAAAATAAGATGAGCGCGCCGTTGTGCGCTTAACTTCTGCCAAGATTTGGAAAGAGGCTAGCGAATGCACAACGTGTTGGTAACACGCTGTGCGTATCCTGGACGGATGTGTTTATTTGCTAGCGCACTAAGATGTATTTATCGAAAGCATTATGAAGATGTATACATTGGAATCACCTCCTTCAATCATTCGCTGTATCCTGTATCCATACGAATAGTGGAAATGAAGGTGCACTTTATCATCTTGTATTGCCATGGAAATGACCAGCGTCTGAGTTGCCCCCGTGTTTGAGATGAGGTTTCTCTGCCTTTCCCTTCTTTGCTGGAAGTGTTGCTGCCAGCGACTACGAGTGTGTCCAGCACCTTATCTTCATGCTTCTGTGACGTGTTTGCGAGTGAGGTTCTCTTCGGACATGGAGGTGCTCTTTACTATCTTGTCTTGCCATAAATTATGGAACTGAACCCGCTTTTGAGTTGGCCCAGTGCTCGATGAGGTTTCTCTGCTTCTTCCTTACCTTGTTGTATGGCACATCCTTGTTGTTGTTTGGAAGAGGGCCGGGGTCCGGGAAGCGTTAAGTCCCATCTTCAACGCATTCCCTCAGCTCAGAAGCAGTGTAAATCTGAGCGTCCGATGCAGTGCCCATTCCGCCAAAATAGGCCCAGATGAATCGATACTTGGCATCGATGAGCGCCATGAGGATAACCGAGTTTATATTCCACATATTAAGAATGTTGCTATATGATTGGTCAAGAGTTGATCACGTGAAGAAGCGTTGTTTTTCTTATCAGATCACCTGGGAATAAAAGTTCTCTTCACTCCTCTTGAACGCTGCCTGGTCTTCGTTACGGAGTTCAACAAGAAGTTGATCAAACTGCCATCGTTAACCAATCCACAGTCGGACCCAGAATCTTCGGTGACGTCGTCTCTTTCCTCTTCTCCTGATGATATGGACTTGGTGAATTGCTAGTTCCATGAGGTTTTGTTGATGTTGAAGAACAGCGACTTCATATTGTAGCCGCTGCCTGTCGGGATCATCCATCTTCCGAGGTATTTCTTCTAGACGGGGTCAGTAGGAACTTCACACATGAGGGACGGAGGTGAATGATGCGAAGATGGTGTGGGATGCGTTTACATACTCTATGACTACATGCTACGAGCACGCAAGAACAACGTCGGGTGCGTTAGAGACTCGTTCAGCACTCGTTTAACACTCGTTTAGCGCGCCCTTATTCGCTACATGTTCGCTGGGCGTGCGTTTGAAACACGTTAGTTTACGCTAGGTGTGCGCTGAGCGTTCGCTAGACCTCGGCCGCCGTACTCACAACGAATACACACCCTGCACTCCGCCTATGTCTGGCATTGGTCTAGCGTGCGTCCTCTCATTGCGTAGGTCCATGCGTCGAGCTCAACGCACAATTTTGAGCATGCACAAAACTTCTCGACGCCCACAGCGAATGGCGACGCTGGACGACGAATGTCTAACGTTGGTCCATCAGCGCGCTCGACGAATGAGTAATGCATGATGACGAACACCCAGCGAACGACAACGCACTAGCCAAAATGTCAAATTTTCGCAAATTTTCAAAGCGCTGGCCACGCGACCCCTGTGCGTCAGCTATATCTGCCCGGGCCGACTTCGGTCTTTGGTATGTTCATCTTCATTTGTCACATCAACCCGAATTGTCACCCTTACTCTCAATGCTATCCCAGGATGGACAGAATTATGTTGTTAAATCATAATGACGAGACGTTATTTTCAAGCTTTCTAAAACTGTTTGACACTCCGCTCGATATAGGCCTATGTTGACAATATTGATTTGAACAGTTTTGTTGGTGTTGTAACTTGTATGATCAGTGGCGTAGACAGGTTCGTACACCTGGGGGGATGACTGGGCTGCCAACGCTCGAGAGGGCGCGCAAGCGCCCGAGCCGGGTGAGGGTGTGGGAGGGAGGTGTCCCCCCTGCCACGGTAGGAAATTGTGCAATCTGATGCATACTTAATGAGGTAAAATAACACACACACTCACACACACATACTCACACACACACACATACACACACACACACACACACACACATACTACGCCTTAAATGGACAGTCATAGTTTCGACAAGATCTACATACCGTGGCATACGAGTACAGAATGAACTGACACATATTGCAGGGAGGGTTCGTAATGGATCCCGGGGTAGTTTGGGTACCATTTGGCTTGAAACATAATTTTCTGCGGTTTAGTTTCTAGTAATGGAATGGAAGAAGTTAAATTTATGGGGTATTTTGGGCTAACCCAGTCGTCAAAACCTGCATCAATTTCATCATCATTTTTCGCCTCAGATGCTCCACCACCCTCAACGGCACTTGAGAACAGGCCTATCTCCGACACCATCCGATTTTTACGTAGATGGCTGTTCGTCATCATGTTCTTCTTTCTCATTATGCTTGAAAAAGAAGTGATCTTTGATGTTTTCAACTTCTTATTATGAGCCATACTAGAATCCGAAAATCAATTCACGCTGTGAATTATGTAAGGGACACACTCACATATATTTTCCCCTTAAAAAGTTAAGGAAGACAAGGCCTCATGCTTAGCAAACTCACCACGTGTTTTTGTTTTCTAAAACAAAAAAAGTAAGCCCCCCCCCCAAGAAAAAAAAACATAACTTTTTATCGAAGCGGTTTTGGGGAAAACAATTTGCAGGATTGTTCCTTCACTTATTAAATAACGTCTGTGTGAAAATGACATCATGCATGAGTGGGCAAATGTTAAAGGCAAAAATGTAACTTTTCGAAAGTCACTTGTGTATGCCGTTTTAACAGTACATTTTCTTGTGCAATTTTTAAAGTGTATGCACTCAACCATGACACGGAAATGACTTATAATGTTTACGTAACAGGTCATGTTACATCTTTGTCAAAATATCCAGTTGTATATTTTCACAAAAATAAAGGATTTTTAAAATTCTTTTAAACCCAAGGAGGATGAGTATTTTCTAAACGGTGCTCACTCAACCAGAACAATGGGTTAAATGTCGGGATATGTGTAGGTGCATCGAGAGATGGATGATAAACAATGAAAAGATATAAGTTATGTACCAGAAATAGAATTCATCAAAAATTCATATGACAGAAACCCCAAATTACCCTTGTGACTTTTGAAAAGTTACATTTTTGCCTCTTAAATTTTCCCACTTACGCATGACTTATCGGCTTAATGTGATTTTCACACAGAAGTTAGTTGATAAGGTGAAAAACAATCCTGCCACATCATTTCGCCCAAAACCTCTTTGATAAAAAGTTATGCTATTTTGCTTAGTGAGGACAAACCACAAGATAACCACAAAATACTTGTAAGATTTTTTCTTTTTACCGTCGGAATTGGCTTTCACCGTGTGAATGCGCCTAATACCAATAATGATGAGGATTATTATTATCATCATCATAATTATTATTATTAATATCATAATTGTTATCATTATTATTTGTACTATTTTTTATAATCATTATGACTTCTTATGTAAGCAAATATCATTCCCCAAACCGGGGGTGGGGGGGGGGGGGGTGGGGTGGGGGGGATGATTGTACATGCCATCCCCCTCATCCCCCCCCCCCTCCGTTGTCTACGCCCCTGTGCATGATGAAATACTGAAATGACACTCGCCTACCATTATTTGACCGCCCGCCTGCGAGTGAGTCATTGAGCGCCATGGTCATCCGGTCACTGATGTCCGCAGTCCCGTGAAAGGCCTCGGACACCAGCCCCATGTCACCGAGGACGTACACCTTGGTGTTCAGCATCTTAAAGAAGAATATCGGCCCGTACCTCAGGCTCCAGTCGTTGATCACCTCATGCTGCTGCCGCCTGGTTAGGAGCAGGTTGAACAGGCTCCCGAAGAACGGCAGGCCAGTGGGGCCAGGGGGAAGCCTCCCCACACCCCGCTGCTGAAACAGCCGATCACGACAGACGAATAATGCGAGTAGGCCGGCTACAACTGCCAGGAGAGCTAGACGGGAGAATTTGCGCACTCTTCAAGCGTGGATTGCAAATACCCGATGTCATTTTGGTGTATTATCTACATAAAATGTACTTCAAAATGATATCAAGTGTACGCGTATATAATGTCGACGTATAGGGACATTTAGCACTATGTCCTAGATCGCGCTACAACAACGAGGCATCCGACCACATACTAGTAGCAGCCAACAACGTACATGACTTATGTACATACATATCCGTACACCTCTTAGCATGTCAAATACGTACTACGTGTGCAAACGGACATGTTTAACTATTCAGAGGCATTAAGGTCAAAATGATGTGAACTTTTGGTATCATGGCTCTTTCCCGTATTAACCCTTACATTCCCAGACATGGAATAAACAGGGGCGTAGACAACGGGGGGGGGGGGGGGGGGGGGGGGATGAGGGGGATGCATCCCCCCCCCCCCACTTCACAAGGTGGGGGGGATGGCATGTACAATCATCCCCCTGGGTCAACGACACCCCTCCAGTGGATCTTGGACATGACAAGCATGGTGACCATAGCGAAGAAGACAAAGGTTAGCAC
>CAVLGW020000071.1:24302-51321 GCA_963669155.1 Arbacia lixula
AAGTTACATTTTTGCCTTTAACATTTGCCCACTCATGCATGATGTCATTTTCACACAGACATTAGTTAATAAGTGAAGGAACAATCCTGCAAATTGTTTTCCCCAAAACCGCTTCGATAAAAAGTTATGTTTTTTTTCTTGGGGGGGGGGGGCTTACTTTTTTTGTTTTAGAAAACAAAAACACGTGGTGAGTTTGCTAAGCAGGAGGCCTTGTCTTCCTTAACTTTTTAAGGGGAAAATGTGTGAGTGTGTCCCTTACATAATTCACAGCGTGAATTGATTTTCGGATTCTAGTATGGCTCATAATAAGAAGTTGAAAACATCAAAGATCACTTCTTTTTCAAGCATAATGAGAAAGAAGAACATGATGACGAACAGCCGTCTACGTAAAAATCGGATGGTGTCGGAGATAGGCCTGTTCTCAAGTGCCGTTGAGGGTGGTGGAGCATCTGAGGCGAAAAATGATGATGAAATTGATGCAGGTTTTGACGACTGGGTTAGCCCAAAATACCCCATAAAATTAACTTCTTCCATTCCATTACTAGACACTAAACCGCAGAAAATTATGTTTCAAGCCAAATGGTACCCAAACTACCCCGGGATCCATTACGAACCCTCCCTGCAATATGTGTCAGTTCATTCTGTACTCGTATGCCACGGTATGTAGATCTTGTCGAAACTATGACTGTCCATTTAAGGCGTAGTATGTGTGTGTGTGTGTGTGTGTGTGTGTGTGTGTGTGTATGTGTGTGTGTGTGAGTATGTGTGTGTGCGTGCACGCTTGTGTGTGTTATTTTACCTCATTAAGTATGCAGCAGATTGCACAATTTCCTACCGTGGGAGGGGGGACACCCCCCTCCCACACCCTCCCCCGGCTCGGGCGCTTGCGCGCCCTCTCGAGCGTTGGCAGCCCAGTCATCCCCCCAGGTGTACGAACCTGTCTACGCCACTGATCATACAAGTTACAACACCAACAAAACTGTTCAAATCAATATTGTCAACATAGGCCTATATCGAGCGGAGTGTCAAACAGTTTTAGAAAGCTTGAAAATAACGTCTCGTCATTATGATTTAACAACATAATTCTGTCCATCCTGGGATAGCATTGAGAGTAAGGGTGACAATTCGGGTTGATGTGACAAATGAAGATGAACATACCAAAGACCGAAGTCGGCCCGGGTAGATATAGCTGACGCACAGGGGTCGCGTAGCCAGCGCTTTGAAAATTTGCGAAAATTTGACATTTTGGCTAGTGCGTTGTCGTTCGCTAGGTGTTCGTCATCATGCATTACTCATTCGTCGAGCGCGCTGATGGACCAACGTTAGACATTCGTCGTCCAGCGTCGCCATTCGCTGTGGGCGTCGAGAAGTTTTGTGCATGCTCAAAATTGTGCGTTGAGCTCGACGCTTGGACCTACGCAACGAGAGGACGCCAGCCACGCGCAAAGCAGGCTAGACCAATGCCAGACATAGGCGGAGTGCAGGGTGTGTATTCGTTGTGAGTACGGCGGCCGAGGTCTAGCGAACGCTCAGCGCACACCTAGCGTAAACTAACGTGTTTCAAACGCACGCCCAGCGAACATGTAGCGAAGAAGGGCGCGCTAAACGAGTGTTAAACGAGTGCTGAACGAGTCTCTAACGCACCCGACGTTGTTCTTGCGTGCTCGTAGCGTGTAGTCATAGAGTATGTAAACGCATCCCACACCATCTTCGCATCATTTACCTCCGTCCCTCATGTGTGAAGTTCCTACTGACCCCGTCTAGAAGAACTACTAGTACCTCGGAAGATGGATGATCCCGACAGGCAGCGGCTACAATATGAAGTCGCTGTTCTTCAACATCAACAAAACCTCATGGAACTAGCAATTCACCAAGTCCATATCATCAGGAGAAGAGGAAAGAGACGACGTCACCGAAGATTCTGGGTCCGACTTTGGATTGGTTAACGATGGCAGTTTGATCAACTTCTTGTTGAACTCCGTAACGAAGACCAGGCAGCGTTCAAGAGGAGTGAAGAGAACTTTTATTCCCAGGTGATCTGATAAGAAAAACAACGCTTCTTCACGTGATCAACTCTTGACCAATCATCTAGCAACATTCTTAATATGTGGAATATAAACTCGGTTATCCTCATGGCGCTCATCGATGCCGAGTATCGATTCATCTGGGCCTATATTGGCGGAATGGGCGCTGCATCGGACGCTCAGATTTACAATGCTTCTGAGCTGAGGGAATGCGTTGAAGATGGGACTTTAGGCTTCCCGGACCCCGACCCTCTTCCAAACAACAACAAGGATATGCCATATCATATATATGCCATTTTTCGTCGGCGACGGGGTGTGACGCGGCTGGAGCGGATATTTAATTACCGCCTGTCCCGGGCCAGGAGGGTCGTCGAAAATGCCTTCGATTCTTTCCAACCGGTTTCAAGTTCTCCTGACCACGATGCAGCAACACTGCAGCAGCCAGAGACCGTCAAGCTCATTGTCACAGCCTGCATGATCTCCACAACCTGATGAGGACCCGACATCCATGCACGCATAATCAGCAGCTTGACCGTGCAGAGAACCTTGGACGTGACTACGTCCCAGGAGCATGGAGATCAGGCTTCAACATGCAGGACACCCTTGTAGTCCCTGGCAGCAACACCTCCAGCAATGTAAGGAAGAAGCAGAGAAACCTCATCGAGCACTGGGCCAACTCAAAAGCGGGTTCAGTTCCATGGCAAGACAAGATAGTAAAGAGCACCTCCATGTCTGAAGAGAACCTCACTCGCAAACACGTCACAGAAGCATGAAGATCTGGTGCAGGACACACTCGTAGTCGTTTTAATGGCTTACATGAACAAAAAATGAGGCCAGGGAGATCAACCGAATTATAATAATAGAGCCTTCCCACTGATCATATCATCCGCCATGTTTTCATCACTACAGGAATCGTTTTGTCTAACGGTGCGGTTTGGAAGGAGCATCGTCGTTTCTTCTTGACCGTCTTTAAGAAGGTGGATTCAAGTGTCATAAGGTAACTTGTCATGTAAACGGTATTTTGATGTTGCACTGAGATTTGTTTAAATGCAAAACGACACAATTTACAAGTAACAAGCGTCCTGTGGTCTTGTACGCATACTGATCTGTTACCGTTCGTTGTTATGATGGAACCAATCGAATTAACATACAACCAGTAAGTGTCGGCATTTATTTTATGTAACTTGTGACATGCATAAGACGGTCAGCTCTCTGTAGATGGAGAAATCCCCATTCAAAAACATGCGTAGATGGAATATTAAGCAAAATACACATACATTCTTCTTAAGACAACTGAATATTTTTATTGAGCCAAATGTATTATCAGACGAAAGTGAGAGACGATTAGCTTCATGAAAGTTCATTAACAAATTATTATGCATATATTTATGTATCCGCTATGATAACGATTATATATCAATACATACAACATGATAGGGCTCCCGTTATATACCTAAAGTAAGCAAATAATCAGCGTTGGTGAGGGTGATGGGACGAACTATCACTTCCGAGGCGATCTGGATGTAGCTATCTTTCCGAAGCGCAGCTGAGGAAAGAGAGCGTATACAGTCAGATCGCCGAGGAAGTGATAGCTCGTCTCATTGCTTGAAACCAAAAGTTGATTATTTGCTCTATATTCCACATCTGAAACCAACTATCTATACTAAAAATGACAATTTGACGTAAAAAGGTAATGTTTACTTATCTCCATAACCCCGAGCCGCTGCCATGGGGAACACGCGTTAGGACGCGCATTAGGACGCGCATTAGGACGCGCATTAGGACGCGAGTCAGGACGCGCGTTAGGACGCGTTAGATGTCAAGTGATAGTCCGAGTGTAACGCACTTTTATTTCGCGCGTACTCAAAATATTAATCACGCATTAGGACTGTGAGGAGTGAAGAGATCAGCGAAACCAAAAAAGTACTATCACCTAGAGTGTAACGAACTTTTATTCTCAGGTGATCTGATAGAAAAAACTACGCCTCATCACGTGATCAACTCTTGACCAATCATATAGCAACATTCTTAGTATGTGGAATATAGTAATTATTATCAGAGATTCGTGTAAAAGTTGGTGCCTGCAAACCAAGCTACTCCCATTTCCTTCGAGTTTTCTGTTATTCCTCTTTGTTGCTTATACCATGATACGCAGAGATCTGGACCCCGTGACATAAAGTTTTGCAATCAATCGCAAAATGACAATGGCCAATCAACACCATTGTTACATGCGATTTTTGTTCAAAAGACTGACCAGTAACACACAAATTAGAATTCGTCTTTCGAATTTGCAATTGCTCGCAAACCTTTATGTTACAGGGCCTGTGACACACGATGAGTATCCTACAATACATCATTTAATGAGTGTACTTGTTTATATATTTTATATTCATTCATATTCATGACATATTGGATGTGATAAGGGTTTAAGATATACGGAAAATAATTGTTATTATGTACTATGTATTATGTACTGTATTATGTACATGTTATTTTGTACTCATCTGTTTTTCTTCCTTCTTTTCGCAATTTTATTTGGGAATAGATTTGAGGACATCATCGGCTCCCAGGCAAATCGCTTTCTCGATGAGGTTGCCGACCACCACGGCCAAGCCTTCGACCCATTTGTGCTCATCAACACCGCCATCGCCAACATCATCACCAGGATTGTGACGGGAGTCACCTACGAGTACGACGACGAGGAATTCCATCACGTGATCGCCAGCTCACATCGCATGTTCGAGTTGATGGGGCCCGCTGGGCTTTTTTCGACGATACCAATCCTGTCGAAAATCCCGTCGCCCCAAAGGTCGGAGATGATCGAAAATGCCATGGTGTTGATGGCGATGATAGAGAAGTCGATCGAGAAACATCGGGCTGAGTTCGATGCGGACGAGCCACCGACGGACTTAATTGCTTGCTACTTGAAGGAGATGGCTCAGCGAACGCCAGAGGTAATTCGGAGGGAAGAAAATGTTTGCCGAATATGTATTTATTAATCAGATTTACCGACTGTCTTGTAGCTTGTAGATAGTGTAAAAGCGAATTGTCTCTCATTCTATTTTCACCAGCATTACGACACTATAGTCTTGCTTTTAAAAAACATGGATGTTAGACAGATCATTTTCATGCCCAAAATATGTGTATCATTAGGATACATTCCAGCCATATAATCCATTTCCGGAACACGCGGAGCGGTATGCCAATGACTTTCTGAAAAGTGGAATAAGTGTGATCAAGGTTACGCCTGGCGATTTAAAATCGCCTAGAGGCTATTTTTTTTTTTTTTTTTTTAGTTTTGCTGCTGAAGTCAGTTTCCACACCACGGGCACTAAGTACTTTTGCTCATTAAGAGAGTTTTATAGTTCATTTCAGAATACCACCCTAGACTTGCATTCATATTTGCCTTCCAAACAGAATAACCCAGGGCTGTTCGACGACATCAACCTTATGGTGACCTGCTCCGACACGCTTCTAGGTGGCTGGGAAACGACAACCTCCAGTCTTTCCTGGATCACCTACACCCTGGCTGGTCACCCGGACGCGCAGCGCAGAGTGCGCGCAGAGATCGTGGACGTCATCGGCGCCGATCGCCTCCCACGATACCACGATCGCCACGCGATGCCGATCACCGAGGCAACGATCGCAGAGTGCATGCGGCTCCACCCCGCTGCCGCGTTCCACCTTCCGCATATTGCATCACGTGACTGTTCGATTGGCGGGTATCACGTGCCTGCGGGATCTGCCGTGACCAGCAACATGTGGTACCTGGCTCTTAGCCCGAGCCTTTGGGAGGCTCCCCATGAGTTCAGACCAGACCGCTTCCTGGACACGAATGGCCACTTCAACAGAAAACTCGAAGCGATGCCATTCGGATATGGTAAGCATGAGTGCAACAAGCTGTATTAGCTCTTCATACATAAACAATGTGATCACGAGCCGCATTTCTACTTCCTTTCTTCAGATAGTTTATCTGATCACTCACGTCCCTGCTTGACATCTTCCTTCCGCGCTATCTCTGTCTTTGTCGTCTTTTCTCATCTTATCCAATTCCCATCTTGCATACTATAGCACTAAATACTCGGGTCATGATTGTAAATAGTTCGGTTAAAGTTTATAAAGATTGGGCGATTTAGGGTTTATTTTCTGTTTTCTTTGCTTAATGCAACTTGGAAGCCGTGTTTGAAGTTTTTGCTCTCACAACGAAATAGGAGAAGTATAGTAGATCGAAGGGTGTGTTCCTTGCTTGGGCGGAGCGCAGTTACAAATTTTGTTGCTAAAGATGTAATCATTGGAATGAATGTCGTCCTTATTTAAATGTCTAATTCTAATGTCTGAGCTGCTAATCTTTCATTTATGTCTATGTTTGTTTTGTGAGTGTTTAATGTTTGTTTAGGTTCTTCTTTGGTGTATTTTATGATACATGTTTGTTTACTTATTTGATCTGGTTTTTCGCGATTCCATTCATTTGAAATTATAAACTATACTTTACTTTGCAATGAACTTTATTTTAATGATCATTACACTCTACAGACCGTCGGCTTTTTGGTGATACCTTAGATACATTGCTTGTGACAGTCATTTATTGTGTTTTTATGTGATGAATAAAGAATTTAATAGAAAAAAAACATTAAATCACCATAAATCTCTGAACTGTTTTCCGCTCTGCAGGTTACAGGGCGTGTCCTGGGGAGCATCTGGCACGCATGGAAATCTTTCTCTTTGTGACGTATATTCTGCAGCGCTTCCACGTCACTCTCCCGGAAGACGCGCCGAAGACGAACTATGGGAAACACGGCATGACCAACAAACCAGATCCATTCAAGATCTTCGCCGAGAGGGTGAACTGACTATACCCTGAGAAGATTGACTGATCCACACGGACAAAATTAATGAACCACTCCACGCGAAGCAAACATATCACGGACTTTTCGAGTTGCAATGCTCGTTTAGATAACCCCTAGCTACGCCGCATGTGGTTTTGTTTGTTGATTTGGCGTTAGTATTGTTTTATTCAAATTAGATCCATTTTCATCGAGAAGGTAAGATTGTGAGAAGATCTACAGTGACAAACTTAATCTTTCTATGTGAATCAGAAATATCATGGAGTATTGGAGTATTGAATATTAAAGCATTGTCGTAAACACATCATGATCCTCTGAAAAGAAAGAAATAGAATTTCCACGACACGACAGATTTTATATGTTTGATTTATTGAATAGCTGTTGTCAATTTATAGTACTATGCCTTCCAACGGTTTTGCCGAGTGAAATTGCAGTATAATGCGCTGGATTGAAAACCGACAAATCTTCAGGGAAGTTGGTTCCATATCCAAGTGAACCTGTCGCATGTACTTGGAACCAATGTCCACCCACTACTATATGCTATGATATGATATATGATATGATATGATATGATATGATATGATATGACATGATATGATAAGATATGGTTTTATTAAAAACAACAATAATGTGATTATTTGTACAACAAATATGAATAGATATTTAGGTATAGATGTACTTATACAATCATGTATGGGTGTTGCTAATAAGGACCAAAAAAATAGCACAAGTGCTAGTCGAGTGTGCCCCTCATAGTAAACATGTTTGGCAAGATATTATTTCAACATCTGTATTGACTAGATTGTCAAACTTTCTATACAAAAAAATATATACAAAGATGATACAATACAATACAATACAATACAATACATAGTAACACCTGCTAATGTGATGCTCTTGATTTTTGTCTGTTTACTGACCCTTGCGTGGTCATTGGATGTGGATGGTGAATCCTGTTCATTTGGATATATGCAACATGTCATTGTGATCGTCAACTGACTCTAGAAGTTGAATATTTCTTTGTTCTAAAGAAATTGGAGTTTTGTCTTTCCCATGTGCTCTCCATGTGGTGCTTCAGTGTTGTCCCACATATAACTATCTGTGTTATATATTTTGTGCACAATAACTGGTCATTTCACATCCTTTATTTGTTGCTACCATCATGGCACCAAAAAGGAAGTCGAAATCTTCCATGCCTGGGAAGTTTTTGGTTCAAGGAGCAGTTGGTGAGGGTCAAGGTCAAAGCCAGATCCCCTCATCTCAGCGACCTTTCACGACCCACAAGGGTGTGGACAATGCTGTTCAGAAGGCTCGGGGAATGACATCCACTCGAGAGGCAAATGAGGAAGTGCTATTGGACATTGATGGTATCCGTGATGGTCTGGGTGTGGCTATGGGAGCGGCAAAGGGCAGCGACATTGGTGATATTGTCGCCACTGCTGTACAAGCAGCCGTGACGGCTGCAATTCCAGCAATTGTGCAGGCGGTGAAAGCCGCCTGTGAAGTCTCTATGCGAGAAAAGCTTAACCCCCACCTTCTGCGTTTGCAGTTTAAATTCGACGAGCTGGACCAAAAGATGCGCGCGGACAATCTGCGAATCAGCGGTCTTCCTGAGGCCCAGGGAGATGATGACGAGTCTGAGCAGGTGCTAACTGGCAAGGTGTGCCAGTTAGCTGAGGTGGCTGGGGTTGCTCTACAACCTGCAGACATTTCATCCTGTCACCGCCTTGGGAAGCGTGCGGCATCTGCATGGAGGCAAGGCCCGACAGACTATCGTCCGCTTTGCTGCGAAAAAGAAGCGTGATGCAGTTTATGATGCCCGCTTCAAGCTGAAGGGGAAGGATGACTTCAGAGGGGTCTACGTGAATAAAGATCTCACGCCTCTGAGATATTCCGTGCTGATGAGTGCAAAGAAGGCATCAGCAGTCAAGGGCGCAACTACAAAACATGGAGCCATTGTCTGCAAGATGAGTGATGACAGCCACACAGTCATCCGTACTCCGGATGACCTTTTCGACATCGGGCTGGACAATGTTGACTATCGACAGTTCAAACTTCCACTCATTGATTAAATTATATCTAGGTTTTATCACCGGATCTTCTCATTCCAGTAACACATAATGGATGACCATGATTCAGATTTTAAAGTTCAAAATTATAATTTAACTCCCGATTCATTTGATGAAATTTTACATCAACCGATATCAAATTCATTTTGTTTGACTCATGTAAACATTCGATCTTTGGAGAAGAATTTTGATGAATTGTCTTTTTTATATGAGCACACTTTGAAATCCAAATTTGACATTATCTGTTTATCAGAAGTATGGAATGTACGTAATACAACAATGCTAGGTATGACAGGATATACACTTGAGGTGAAATGTAGGAAAGATAACGCTAGAGGAGGTGGAGTGGGAGCTTACATTCGTTCATCTCTAAAGTATAATATTCTAGACTTTGAATTATTACATGCAGAAAGCCTCTGGCTTGAGATTAGTGTCAATAAGAAAAGAGTTGTTGTTGGCATAATATATCGGAAACCCAACACTGATGTTTCCGAATTTCAAGATAGCCTATTAAATGTTTTAGCAGATCTAAAACTAGATAAATCAAATTGTTTTTTGTTGGGAGATTTTAATATTGATTTGTTGGATAAGGAGCACAAGGTTGAACAATTTGCAACAACGCTGAATTGTACAGGTTTACAACAATTAATTGCATCTCCGACAAGGGTAACAAATTCATCATCTTCTCTAATTGATCATGCCTACACCAATTTCAGTGCTTCTACTATCCATGCGGGTGTTCTAGAAACTGATGTATCTGACCACTTTCCTATATTTGTGGTTTTTGAAAATTGCAAAACTGGAGACAAAGGTTACCTAAAGAAAGTAACAAATCGTACCTTTAAGAATTACAAAATTGAAAAGTTTCAAGAAGATCTTGCTAAAATCAGATGGGATCTTGTACTCAAGGAAAAAGATGTTCACAAGTGTTATGCTAATTTTTTTGATATGTCTAAAAGTGTCTGTGATAAACATGCCCCTGTGTTCACACAAAACTCCATGAACAAGAAAAATGTAGCTAAAAAACCATGGATAACGAAAGGGATCCTTCAATCCAATGGGAAAAAGCACAAATTGTATTCAAAATATAAATCATCAAATTTTGATGTTCAATATGAAGGAAATTATAAAAGATATAGAAATACCCTGACCTTAGTTCTTAAAAATGCTAAACGTAAATATTATAGTGATATTTTAGAACAAAACAAACACGATACCAATAAAACATGGAAGACTATCAATGAGTTATTAAATCGAGTAAGTGCCTCTACAAAAACAAGTGATGTTCAGAAGTTAAGTATTGTACGAAATGGGGAAAGTACAACTGTATGTGATGATTCTGAAATTGCTTCTGAGTTTAATCAATTTTTTGTAAGCGTAGGACCAAATCTAGCAGATAACATACCAGTAATCGATACAGATTGTACATCGTATTTGGGGTCTAAGCAAAATAGGTCATTATTTTGGAAGCCAGTGACAGAACATGAAATGTTGAATCACCTACATGCTACCGATATGAGGAAAGCATGTGGGTATGATATGCTGCCTGCACGACTTATAAAAGATGCTGCAAATTATATAACGATACCATTGACTCACATTATCAATTTATCATTACAAGAAGGCAAATTCCCGGATGCTTTAAAGATAGCTAAAGTAATTCCTGTGTACAAAAAAGGTTCCAAAGAAGTTCCAGGAAATTACAGGCCAATCTCAATTTTGCCAGTTTTAGGGAAAATATTTGAAAGGATTGTAAATAATAGGCTAATGGATTTTTTGGAAGTTAACAATATATTGCAGCAACATCAATATGGCTTTCGTAAGAAATATAGTACAAAGTTATCGATTATCAATTTAACAAATACCCTTTTGAAATCAATGGATGATGGAAAAATCACACTAGGGCTATTTATTGACTTTCAGAAGGCATTCGACACCATAAACCACAAAATTCTCCTAAGAAAGTTATCCCACTATGGAATACGTGGTGTTGCTTTACAATGGTTCAGTGACTACCTTTGCAACAGACGTCAGTTTGTGAAATATAAAGATACAATGTCATCTAATTTGAAAATATCATGTGGTGTCCCACAAGGATCAGTGTTGGGACCAACACTCTTTTTGATCTACATAAATGACTTGCCTAATGCCACTCAGTACTTTCATTTCAGATTATTTGCTGACGATTCAAATCTGTTCCACACTTTTGAGGTGGGCAAAACGGAGATTGATATGCACTTAGTAAATAAGCATTTGGAAAAGGTCCAGACATGGTGTCATGCTAACAAGGTCACAATTAACCTAAAGAAAACTAGTTATATGTTGATAAGAAGTAGAAGACGACCTGTAAAGGTTAACGGTGCTCTTAAAATATCTGGTTCAGAGATAACTGAGGTAAATATGGCATCCTTTGTAGGACTTCAAATTGATAATCACCTTACATGGGGAGAACATATCAAAATGGTTACTAAAATTGTTCGTAAAAAGGTTGGTATCTTATTCAGACTCAGGCATTTTGTCCCACAACATGTATTATTGCTGTTGTATCAAGGGTTAATACAGCCACACCTTTCATATGGCATTGAAGTGTGGGGAAGTACCTACGAGACTAACTTAAAGTGCATTTTGTATGCCCAAAAGATGGCAATGAGAGCAATTACCTTCAGTTCATGGAGAACTCATTCAAGACCTTTGTTCCACAAGTTAAAGATTCTGGATGTTTACAATCTACACTTTTTATCAGTTTCAACTTTTGTCTATGATTTAGTTAATAACAACCTTCCACACTCTCTAATAGAATATTGCCAACAAATAGATCACAGGTATGCCACAAGAGGAAGAGATCAGGGACAGCTATTTATACCTAAGTGTAAAACAACACAAGGTCAATTCTCAGTATCTTTCATTGGTGTGAAATTATGGAATCGTATCCCAAAAGACATTCGAGAAATGAAAACTAGAGTTGCTTTCCGAAAGCTACTCATTAAGTATTTAATGGAGCTTTCAGTTTCCACAGGAAACTGCAAACCTGTCAGCATGTTGTGTATCTTGTTTGCGAGATAATCAAGATTGTATGTCTTTTTTTTTTATTTATCATTCTTTGTTTTTGTTTACATCAGTATATTTAAAGTAGTTGTCAAAGTATAGTTGATAAGATATTACTCTTATATCTAGGAGATAAGATTTATTGTAAATACATGTATTCATCTTCTAATATATATTCATCATTATCATTATAAGCATTCACTTACCAAAGAAAATTTTGTTACTACCATACTAAAGAATTTAAGGAATCAGGCTCGACTAGCACTTGTGCTAACTTCTGATTCCTGTTAACAACTTCATTATCAACCATTTTCACTTTTGTACAAAATTGTTTAAAATGCTGCATCACAAGTAACATGCCTTCTTTCTCCATTCTTTGTTACATTCTTGCCAATTTTGTTTGTTTATTTTTTGGGGGAAATACGTGTTTTCTTTCTTTCTTTGTTAATTCAGTCATGTACATACAATTGTTTTCTGTATTGCTATTGTTGATGTTGATGTTTGTTAATAAATTCAATTCAATTCAATTCAATGATATATAGATGTGTTTATACTATCTCTACAATGATATACAATGTATGTACATATACTCATGGTACTTATTGAAGACATCTACTTATAATGGTGATATAAATTACATAAATCTACATTCATCTATTTGGAGTATGGTAATTAACTTTACTCCAATTAACAAAGAAAAACATAATAAAGTATACTATGGTTAACTTATCAGAGTGGAATTTGCAGTTACTTGTAGTTCTGAATAAATTACTCTTTATGAAGCAAATAAGTCGAAATATGTTTCCTGAAAGCATATTTTGTTTTCTTTTATTTTAGACTGTTATAGGCAGATTATTCCATGCAATTACACCTTCATATGATTACGATTATTTGCCTTGATTAGTTTTAAATCTGTAAGGCCGATAGTGTCCTTTCTCGTTTTGTCTAGTAGAATATTCATAGTTGATCAATTGATAGTAATCTATAAAGGAGTGAGGCAAATTATTGTTGACTAAATACATGTAATACATATATCGCTTGATTATTACTTGATACACATTCAAATTTTTTGCGTAGTTAATACAGTATAGACATGAGATACGTTTTAAATGCGCTTCCCCATACTTCAATGTCTAAGTGATATGCGGCTGTATGAAAGCATGATATAATAATATCAAGGTGTGCCTATGTACAAAATGTCTTAAACGAAATATGATGCCAGCTTTTGTTCTAATTATGTCATTCACTGATCGAATCTGATCCTTCCATGATAAATGTTGATCTATTTTAACACCGATGAATGGCGCTACTTCGACTTGCTTTATTTCTTTCCCCGTTATGCATGGAATACCACGAAGTTCTATCTTTCTATTGCGACCTCTTATGAGCATAAAGTTGGTCTTACTGGGATTGATTGTTAGCTTGTTGGCAATACACCATTTCTTAATTCTTTCAAAATTTTCATTTATAACATCACAATCGACTTCCTTTTGATCCGTTGGAAAAGTATGAAATAGGTTTGAATCATCTGCAAAAAGTCTGAAGTTGAAATAATCTGTTACAGATGGTAAATCATTGACATATAGTAAAAAATAAGGTGGGGCCCAAAACGGAATCATGTGGGACTCCACATTTAATTCGAAGATTTGGGGAACTTGTGTCTTTGTATTGGACAAATTGAAATCTGTTTCTGAAATAATTTCTAAACCATTTCAAAGCTACGCCCCGAATGCCATAATGAAATATAATGAAAATACCAAGTGTAATTCGACCTTCATCTAAATATCTTAACAGTGTATTACTCAGATTTATTAGTGAAAGCTTGGTACTGTACTGTTTCCGAAAACCACATTGGTGCCAATAATAACAAAAATATGACGGACACATTTTGCCAATAACAACAGAATAATGCCACATTGATCTAACAGCTCTTTGCGCATGCATTTGTGCCTCATAATTATGCAAAATATCATATTTATGTCATGTTGACACTTGTCATTAAGTAATAAACGATAGTAGTCGATTATCATTCTATTTACAGCAGTTTGGTCTCAACTTTTTACTTGTAATGATTAATATCTAGATAGTATAGAAATATATGATTATGTAGGATCTACGTGATGAACTAAACATAACGACAAGCACAATGATTTCCACAGCACATTATTTATTAAACACATCGAAATATAAAACTATATTGATCGTACTTTTTTAATTGAAAATTCAAATCTATTGCAGACGTAAGAAAGTATTTATGGTAGTTTTAAAAGGAAATTAGAAGACATTTTCTTTTGTAAAATGGCAGTTTGTCTCATGGCGGGATGTAAGAATACGAATACATGTAATCTATTTTTGAGGAGTGTTCTGGTACGTGGGAGGTGGAAATGTGTTGATTGTCTCGTTGGATATGAGCGAAAAGGCTACATATGTGGCAATAGTTTGAGTACTATCTGCGATAGACTGCTGTGCACGCATCGGCTGAACGCAATGCTTGTGTGAATGAGCAACGCAAATAATGACATAACAATGCCCCCCCCCCCCTCTCTCTCTCTCTCCTTTCTCTCTCTCTCTCTCTCTCTCTCTCTCTCTCTCTCTCTCTCTCTCTCTCTTTGTTGGGTTTCTTTTATCTCGCATACCAAAGGTCGTTTTGTGAATACAGTCGGACTGGATTTATAATCTCTGATTCAACATGAATGTGGGTAGCATTATGCATGTCCGGTTGTGCTATAGCTCTACAGTACTGTACAAAGACTGTATTTGAGTCTCGCGATCAACAGGTTGTTTTACCACTACAACACACGTTCTGTAGGCCTATAGTGTTAACGAAACATTATTTTGAGACCCAGGTGCGGAAAATGTATTATGCTATTCGATCGGCTGCCAATAAGTCATCTGATGTGAATATTATATGTACGTTGCGGGACGAGCTCGTAGCTGAGCTAAGCGTAAGATCCGTCCCGACCATTTCAAGGCAAAGTAAGTAGTTAGTTAGTTCACTGGCATCTCTTGGGGCAGTTTATTTGTATGATATTCATTATCCCTCCTATTGTATACATTTCTTTGTTACAATGTTACTGTGATATGGTCATAAAATGACAATAATTGTACTTGAATTCAAGGTTTGTGTGCATAGAGTATTGGATAAGCTCTGTAAACCAAAATACTGATGTTCTGGTTTCCGTTCTTTCTCACAGCGTTCGCTAAACATTTTAACGATGGACTATATGAAGCTCTCATTGTCGAATCTACAAATGAAGATATGGAAGGGAAACACGGTATTGGATGTGCCATATATTCCACGGAATACAACTACTTGGTGGGACCACTGACCGTCTTCGATTGCTGCTACGTCAGGCCAGGTTTCAGAGGTAATTATACAAGATGAGTATAGACCGGTTTACTAATGTAGTCAAATGTATGGATGTTTCTTCCCTCGGGGCCTAGTAACGAGTTATTCCATTAATCTGTACCTAACAGTGTTATGTAAGTACTTGGAATCCACTTTGCACACATTAATTGTTGCTATGTCGGACAAACCCTTGGCAAGCTTTCCGGTTGTCAGGGGCAACCTTTGTTAAACTGAAATGCGTAAAATCTGAATATGTTAGTAAACCGGATATTAGATACCACTGAGACATTGTTTTTGGTAATGTACAAACATCCCGCAGGGCCGTATTTGGTCAGGCAGAGCATCGACATGGATGGACTGCGCTCGGATCTAGACTTCCTTTGATCTATGATGACCGCCGCCTCATAAAAATTCAAGACATTCAGGTGTTTCAAACAATACTCTGCATTTCTACTTAGGCAGTGCCTTCCTCTGAATAACAAAATAAAATTTTGTTTGAGAAATATGTCAACCGTGCAGCCTTCGCTGGGAGCTAATAGCTTTATCTTATTACACACACTGGAAATTAGTTTGGGAGTGAGCGAAGGAAAACTTTGATAGCATTGTAGAAAGAATTTGGTCCGTAATTTTTTGGACACCTCCGGACACGAAATTGAGGGTGTTTCCATGGAAGGTGCAACAGTCAATAAACGATTTACAAGATATTTGTAAGGAAATATGATTGCCCAATGTGCGATATGAACATATCTCTATGTTTTCTACAGTACTCTCCATTAATCACAAAACGAAGCAAAAATATTCTATAAAATTCACAGAATCGTATAATTTTAAGATGTATACTACTACTGCACGTGCACTTCAGTACATGAAGTGGTTCTGAAGTTTTCTGCGCATACAGAATTATGTTCCTCCAAATGTATCCAAAATTTTGTCGTGCATATTTGGCGGCGGTCATCACTGGATCAAAGAACCAAACGCGTCAAATATTCTATTGTGCTATCAATGAACGCGACTTATGTAGGAATAAATTACTCTTCGTGCCGACTCCAGTTTTAACACATTCCTGGGCAGAAAGAGTGAGACGTAAATACCCATGTGTGGGGACTGCTCTTCATGAGGGACCTGCATTATTATTTCTCTGGCACTCTGGTTCCATCCTTTAGTAAAATCAGTCAAACGTTGTTTTTTTTCTAGCACTTTATCATATTACTTGTATTTGTATTCCGGTAGATATAATTTAATTTGTTGATTGCATAATAACATAATTCTCAAAGTTCAAGTTCAGGTTCCCGTCTTGTAAAGAGTTGCGATTGGATCCTTATCGATCACAAGTCCAATTCCAATCCGTAATGTCTATGATATCTCTAATGTAGAGAGTTACGATTGATGTCAAACGCAATTAAGGCCACTTGTGATCAATCGTAAATCTTCACAAGACAGGGCCCAGCTAACAAGTCTATTGATTTTCTCTCCTAGACAAGAACGGTACCGTTGTGTGGATTGAAATGTTTTGATAAAGAGCATTAAGTGGTATACAGCCCCAGGGTTCGAAGACATAGCCTCTCGATCAAGAGTGAGAGGAACCGTCCACTTCACCCTGTAACATTCAATAATAAAAAATCTACCCTTTAAGTCTTTATACGTCATTAATGCATCGTTAATTAATCCATACAATCCCTATAAAGCAGCATTTTAAGTCGCATATATAATCAATGCGTCACGATAAACTCATTCCTCATCGCTCATTAATTTTGTTTTTGTTCTTGTTACAGATAAAGGCATTGAACAAAAACTAGTTCAGCAGCTGAAAGCGGTAAAGTTTAACCATCATATGCATGGTACTGTCCGTATTTAAAGGTTGTGTATCTTTTCGCAGCCCTAAAATATATAGTTCTGATAATACGACGTGGAATAGAAGTATTAACGGGTTAACAATTTCCCTTAGAATATTTACGACTTAAAACCTGCCTTTAGATAAATACATGTACATGCTTACACCGTTACAGTTTTAATTGGTTGTTTCTTCAGACCCTCGTTCTAGGAATTTCATTTTGAACATAACAATCGAAGCGATTTATTTTAATTTCTAATTTTATGCTGTAATCTTTTGCTATTAACATTAAGTTCATGTTGTTTTCCTTTCAAAGATACATGTATATGGTAATTTTAAAAGCAATACAAATATGCCTAGTGTTGTGTAAATGGGTTATAGTGTGAGTGGGATCGACTATGGTAAAGTCTATAGTTTGCTTAATTCTGAGTCGGACTTGAAGGAGGAATCGTGAACTCGAGGTACATTATGTTGTAGTACATTTAATACGCAAACAAATCCGATGAATAACTCTGTGATGAATACATCTGATGAATCTCCTGAAATAAATATGCTGAAATAACTCAGGAACTAAGTCTGCTGAAATAACTCAGGAAACAATTCTGCTTCAAACTCTCTGAGCTCTCTAAATATATACTCTTTCTGTCTCAAGTTTGAAGTAAACAATTATAGTGAAATTCATGCAGAACGTCGGTTTCTTGGATGCATGATGATCTCACAGAAACTGGACCTTACCTACGTCATCCTAAATTCCAGTAATCAGACTAGCCTCATATACTCGAGGGTCAGCTATAACCTTGAGGGTAATTCGGCTTCTGGAAAGTGGTTGCTAACGTGGAAATATTATTTGGGCGGGGAGTGATAAAAGGACTTATATCACATAACACTACATAGCGGGATGGAAATGAAGAATTTGAGAGACTGTACGCGACTCCACTTGTTTAAAAACATAACGGGCTTGCTATGATAAGACGAACGTGTGTATTTCATTTTTCATACCGCATATAGGGGGAAATCATCTCATGGTAAACCGCGCAGTGACCTTCGAACTCTGTTCGTTACAGTCATATCCGCTTCCGGTCCCGTATAGTAGTGTGTGACACCGGAAACGGACACGACTGCAAACAAATCCGCAGGTCGCTGTGCATTGCGTTATGGGCCGTCTTTCCCCTAAAATGTGCTATGAGGAATTTCATGTTTCATGTTACTCAACGACAATAATGATAATGCATGTTTGCAGCTATAGTAATTGATAATTGATATGTAGATTTGTTGCACATGAAGTGATGAAATTTGATACCAAATCGTAATCATGTTTTTTTTCCAGTTATCTAAGGGTAAGGGCATTCACGGTATGATGACGTATCTAACTCAAGGCCACGCATCGTTCAAAGAAGCCTTATACGGCGAGGGCGCTCTTAATATTGTGAATGGACCGCAGTTCTTTAACAGCGTGTGGCTGATGTTCAACACTTCAAAAACTCAAGACACGGTAAAAACAAGCAAACATTAAATCAATATCATTCCGCTGAGATTGAACGTTAAATGGATGTCCCGTGTGTAATGAGTGCCTATTCTACGTATTCGATAAATGATGCACTTCACTTTTTGATGAAGTCCAGGCTTCAGTGTGTGGACCCCCAACACACACAAACACAAACACACACACACACACACACACACACACACACACACACACACACACACACACACACACACACACATACACACACATACACACACACACACACACACTCTCTCTCTCTCTCTCTCTCTCTCGCTCTCTCAATGCATTTTATTATGTTGTAATTTGTTTGTATGGGAAGGTTTCTTTTATTATTACTTTTTTACAAATTGTGTTTAAAAAATCAAGGCCATGTTTGTATGAGTTGTGGAAAGAAATAAACGTGAGCTTGAAACTTGAACTAAGAACAGGGTGAAAATCTCCGCATGGACACAGTTCGGACATGTAAAATGGGGTAAAGACTTACGTTTGCATACTTCGCTGAGAATGTGATATCTTTCGAGTTGACGTCAGTCTTCACCATGTATTTCCAAGAAACACCGCTTTACTATAACTGATCACGCATTATCACCAAGTATTAAACCATTTCGGACCAAGTTCCACAAATATGTAGTTTGAAGCTATAACTTTTGATATTAAGTATTAAAAAATTATAAAACGGATAAATTAGAGAGCGTATACATTTCCGCATAGGATGGCTCCTTTTGATAAATTACTTGTCATAATGAAATAAAGTACTTATCACTATATCTTCAAATTGGCAACGCGCTGAAAGGTTAAAATCACGCTCTCTCCCAATTAGCACAATTTTCTCTAATTTTGTGTTTACGTTATGTTAATTTACTTTGAATGGTACATTCCCTTTTTTATAATAGAAGACTGATTTTAAAGATAGATAATGATCAGTTTTGCTCCAAGGGGGCCTTGACATAAAGACGTTATTGCTACCATCCTTATATCATGACGTAACTGTGTAATTGTGGTGTGGAAAAGAGTATACAGCAAGAAAGAAAACTAGCTTGCACTTCCGAGACCTGAATCGATTCATTGGAACACCAAAGTTTTCTGAAAAAAATCACCTTAATCTTAGAGGGATAGTTCACCCTGAAATAATGTTTGTTTTACATGTAATAAAAGAAGACACATGAAAGAAACATATTAGTGGAGGTTTGATGAAAATTCGTCAAAGAATAAAAAAGTTTATGATCTTTTAAAGTTTTGATTTTGTGATATCACGTGCGAGACGCTCTCCCATAATGTTTTGTGCAAATGTTTGTTTTTTTCGAAAATGCAGTACCTGTGCATTTAATACATCATCAGAAATATGGTTGTACACACATACCTGTATGAAAAAAATCATTCCGTTGTCAAAAACCGAAATGTAGCAATTTATGTAATTTTACTGTACACAACATAATGGGAGAGCACCTCGCACGTGACGTCACAAAATTGAAATTTCAAAATTTAATAACTTCCTTTTCCTTTGACCGATTTTCATCAAACTTTCGCTGATATGTTTCTTACATATTTCTGCTTTCATTGAAACCAACTGTCATTAGGGTGAACTATCCCTTTAATGCGAGAAATGGTAACTTTGTCATTGAATCTATATCCTGTATGTTATTCGTTCCTGTGATACCGTAGGAGGTTCGGCGCGAAGACTACGTGTTTCGGGAAGCTACTGAGGCAGATTCGGATGAAGTGTATAACCTGTTGGAAAGACTTGTAGAGTTCGAAGAGCTCCAAGAGATGGCCACAATCACTAGGGATGGTGAGATAAAGCATACATGTGATGTACACAATCACTAGGGATGGTGAGATACAGCATACATGTGATGTACAGGTTGTAGTAGGTCTGTACGCAACGTACTTTGTATGGTTTAAAGACACGAGGCGCAGCCGGGCGTGTTTTCAACCAAGAGATCCGAAAAGTATTTTTGAGAAAATACCTCCCCCCCCCCCCCCACCCCACCCCCCCCCCAAAAAAAAAAAAAAAAAAAATGACCATGTAAAAAGTTGCCGGACAAAATTTACCGACGCATAGCAGATCTTGAGCCTTACCATATTGCATGATAAGAATATTGTGACGTCATTACAAACAGCTGCAGCATGTTTAGTTTCAATAGCAAGCCCAAAACATTAATACTGAATATGTGAATAAAAAAAAAGAGCAGATGAAAAAAAAAATGTAGAAAGAAGACAATATGAGCAAAGCAATAAAGTATCATAACAAACAGCTGGATATATGGAATATGGATGAATATGGGGGAGGAATAATAGAGAAAGAACATAGAACGAAATACAAAGATGAGCAGATAGATAGCAAGAGAGAAAGCTAGAGTGGATTATAAGTATGATTATTACCGGAGAGTGAAGTGAAGTATGTCACTGAATACAGCACAAAGTTTGAAACTTTAAGACCCCAGCAGTAAGAGCTATTAAACTAGAAACTACCACAGGATGCAATTAATTAGATAAACCTTTATATTTTTCAACAGACTTCAAGCGAGACGCCGCGCGAGATAAGTTTGGAGCGATTGTAGTTGAGCATCGACCGGCCGGTGAAGGCACGGGTCAACCCTCATCAAAGGTGGCTGGCTGTTTCATGTACTCGAAGACGTACAATTCTCTTCTGGGAAATACCTACTATCTCCAGGGACTCTTTATAGACCAGGAACATCGAGGTGACCATCAAAATGATACGCCCATTGATAAGTCGGTTTATGGGATTTATTGTATGCCCAAATCTTCCTCTGTTTGGCCATCGCCCAAAGTGTTTGCCTCAATACCTTTCAAAATGTATGATTTCTCTGACAGATTTTTTTGTACAGTATTCCCTTTACGCCTATGTTTTATTCACGTCATGACCTTTCAGCCTTATGTCCATAACGTCATGATATGAAACATATATAAAACATTAGCAAGACTGACTAAAATAAGTGTGAAATTAACGTTCGGTATAGTTTTATTCAGGGTAGTCTATCCCTTTAGGATATCCTCTGACAGGGTACGATACGGACAAAATTGGTCCTGAACAGGTCCTTGATCGAACCTTTGCCATTTCAGTTCCCACCTTTATTCTGATTTTATAACATGATAATGTAAAGGCATTCTTTTGGAGGTTATACGCTGGTTGGAAATTGACATTTTGCAATTATTTCTGTCAGCATTATTTAAGAATTAATTTTCAGTCGATTCCATTGTTCATTTAATTAACCATGTGTTTTTGTTTTTATATAGGTAAAGGACTATCAAAGCCATTGGTCAGAAAAACATTACAGGTAAACATGAATGTTTGTGTTCTTCTTTGTTTGGACTCCCAGTGTAACACAATATTGTGAAGTCAGACCTACATTGTTATATTGGTACAGAGATGAAGACAAATGCTTTTTGTTTTGTTAGAGAAGAAGAAGCAATATCATGTGTAACCATTTTGGCTGACGTATATATAATAATGTACAACCTTTTATGTTGTGTGTGTGTGTGTGTGTGTGTGTGTGTGTGTGCGTGTGTGTGTGTGTGTGTGTGCGTGTGTGTGTTATTAGGAAGGTAATCTGTCTCCCTCTTTCACCACTACCCCTTTCCCCTACTTATCCCTTCCTTCACTCTCATTTTTTCGCTCACCATTTCTATGCTACTATCCTTTTCTCTGTCCACTTTCTACCATCCCCACTTTCAACCTCGCCCCCCCCCCCTTCTCTCTCTCTCTCTCTCTCTCTCTTTCTCTTTTTATATATGCATATTTTTCTATTCTCTCACTTACTTTCTGTCTTTCTCTCTCCCATTTCTCTCTCTCTCTCTCTCTCTTTCTCGCTCATCTCTCTCTCTCTCTCTCTCTCTCTCTCTCTCTCCCTCTCTCTCTCTCTCTCTCTCTCTCTCTCTCTCTCCTTTTCATATCTCTATCTTCCACCATGTACCTGTGACGTCACCTAGGTTTGTCACGAGCGCGGAGCTGATGGGTTCCTGCTGATGACCATGAAGGGCAATGTGACGTCACCAGCACTCTTCGCTTCGTTGGGGGCAGTAGACCTCTCCCACTCAGAAGACAGGATGCACTCTAAAAAAACAGGGAGGATCATTCGTGGTTATTTTTACGACATTTTGCCGTGGTCGAAAATTATTAACCACGTTCGCGGTTATTTTTCCTCGTGTTTTCTTCTTCTTCTATTTGAAACGACATCAACGCGATGTTGGCCGTGCGTGGTTAAATGATCCCGTGGTCATTTTCGATTGCGACTCGTAATTTCATTGGCTAATTGACAGATACGTCATCACTGCATATTTCGCGCCTCGCGTAATTTGGAAAATGGACGTGGAAGAGCTGTTGAGAGAGTGGGGATTTGAAGAGTATGCTGCAACGTTCAGAGGTAAGTGAAGTGTAAAGTAATCATCTAAACTACACAAATAAATATCATAGATTATTTGTAGGTATTGTTTGTAATGACATGTGAATCGGTTGCAAAGATTGAAGTGGATTAGCTCAAGAGTTTCTCGATCGCGGGATTGTTGTGCATGTACGCGCTAGGCACAAACTACTATATGCACGCTGCATAATACAGAATTGCCGGGGGTCGTATGAACGGACGCTAGATTGAAGTTTGTTTTATGAAGTGTTTTCTTTGGATTCAACAACAACTATTTATAAAATAACACCAATCATCATCAATGTTTGTTCTCTATTATATATACTATACATTATATTGCTTGTAAGTTGAATAACTTCAATTGACATTCCAGATAGATCTACACATGTTCTTGTTGGACTCGGGTTGGGACACACAAAGCGACTGTGCGCTAGCGCTTCAAGATCCGGTCTCGCGCCAAACGAAACAAGGACTCGCCGCCGCGGCTGGCGCTCGGCCGGCTGCGGAGATGCCTCCGCTGTACATGTATTTCGTTACCGGTGCAAAAGCGCACAGGAGGCCTAGGCATATAATTAGGCATCGCCATTACCGACGCATTAAGGTATGCACACAAATCCAGTGCCGTGGGGTTATCACAATTCTGTGATTTAGCACAGGAGCCAAATTCCAGTAAAGCACATTCCTTGTGCAAAGTTTGGCAAAGACAAAGTTAGTCCTCGTATTACTGCGAATGGCGCCACGCATGATCCAGGCCAGGGTACCGGCCGTACTCGTCCACAAATTATCTACAGTATAGTAATCTAGACCTAGTCGTACTGGCAGTACTAGGTCTAGATCTACTACAGCTAGTAGGCCTACACCATTATCTCAAGAATACCTGTACAGCACTGACATTGACTGGGCAGTCGGGCTGTAGAGTGTAGTGTAGCCATGCCCTAGCCTAGGTTCTGGGTACCAGTGGCAGATCCAGGATTTACCGGGGGGGGGGGGGGGGGGGGGGGGGGGAGATGGGGGATGCATACCCCAGAATTTTGGGTTGGGGGATGGTGTCTTCAATCACCCCCCCCCCCCCCCCCTGGATTTTGAGATCTATAAAATTGTAATTTTTTTTAAAAGATATATACAAATTTAACATTATGTGATTATTATTATCATCATTATTATTATCATTCTTTTTGTTATCAGTATAATTGTTATAATGTAATTACAATACTGATGTCAGCATGTTTTAACTTGAAATCTGTTTGGATCTAATGGCCAATGTGAAAGTTTAGTGGTATGGATCGATTCATTTTCGATTCATTGTTAAACTGTTAAGAAAAAGTTGAAATTAGATCATAGATATTTTTTGTAGTTTGGAAGCTTTTCAAAAACTTGTTAAGACTCATTTTGCTGAGTCATTAGTCTTTTTCGTTTTAATATTATTTCTCTTTAACCTTTGTTATTATTTTACTACTGATTTAATCCATCAAATGCAATGTGCTATGTGAGTTTTCAATATTTTCTCTTCCCTCCGGTTTATTAAAAAATATCTCCTTTTATTATAATCCTGGGGAGAGCATTCAGAACAGCTGCAATGACCTCCTGCAGACGAGATGAATAGCCTCCCACAAGCTTCTCACAACGCTCCTTGGGGATGTTAGCCCATTCTTCTTGCGCAATGGTCTTAAGGTAATCGATGCATGTAGGTCTACATGCTGCAACAGCTTTCTTCAGATCCCACCACAAATTCTCTTTTGGGTTTAGGTCTGGAGACTGCGATGGTCACTCAAGGTGCGCAAGAGGAATGGGCCAACACCCCCAAGGAGCATTGTGAGAAGCTTGTGAGAGGCTATTCATCTCGTCTGCACTAGGTCATTGCAGCAAATGGATGCTGCACAAAGTACTAAAAGACACACCCATCTGGGTTGAATAATGTTACAACTTGTTAGTTGTGCATAAAGGTTCCAGTTTCAGGTGGAGGATAAATAAAATCAGCATTCACCTCAGAATATATGCACTGGCTTTTAAATTGTCATTATTTGTGCATTCGTTTCTTGTGTGTAAAATAGGGGGTTGAATAATTTTGCAACATGCTTTTTGGGCGCAAATTGCAATTTCAGATGACCTATGCAGTAAAATTTGATTTTTTCTCCGGTATTCTTTAGTAATTAACTGTCTGCTAACTATCTTAATGGTTTAGTAGCAATCTGCTGCTGCAATATTATTCATTATGACAGAATGTAAAAAATAAGAGGGGGGTTGAATAATTTTGCTGCCAACTGTAGGCCCCCATTCGATGAGAGTATACATTAACTCATCTCTAATTTTTTTGTCATTTGTCATCACAGTGCCCACATTTGGTCATCATACAAAATTTTAATGATTCTGTCTTTATTATTTGGCTTGTCCTTCATCTGTTCCATTTTGATGCTTCAACCTTTTACCCTAACTAGTTGGGGGTATTTTGGAGTTCTCTTAGTGGAGGAGGGGAGGGGTGGGGGAGGCTGAGAGCCCGATCACCCGAAAATTAGCACTCATTACACTAACAACATAAAGCAAAATTGTATAGATGACAGAGATGCCAACTGTTACTGTTTCAGCGTATTTGTTCTAATTTTATTGCACTTCTTGCAGTTAACAAGGAAAATGTTAGCAGAAACAAAACAAAAATACACATTCTCCATTCCATTTTCATCTGCACAGAGCCTTTAACCCTGTCAGTCAAGAAAATATTTGAACTTTGCTAAGAAGGCTCTTTCTTCACCTGTTATGTTTGTTTTCTCAAGATCTTGGTTGGGAGTAGGAAGCTTAGTGGTATTTCTGGATTTCTGCAGATATCATTGAAAAGTTGAGTATTTTTGTTGCCCAGATGGCCCTCATCCTTTCACTTACAATCCAGAGCATGCAACACTCAGGATAATTGCATCTCAGTTTTATTCTCAGTGTTTAATCTCAAGTAATTATTGCATTGACATTCTATTTCTCTCAGACTCAATTCCCGAAGGGCAGATTGATGAAATGCGTCGATGGCTTCAGTACAACATAGAGCCCAAAAGCAAAGTTGAGGAGTATACAAAGATAACATCCAGGATCCGGCTACGAGAGATACGGACTGAAGAGGCAACTACGGCTTCCATCCTAGGAAACTGGCCTCGGATGTTAGATGCACCAGGCATGGTATGTAAAAGTAGAATAATTTTTTTTCAATGTCTCTGCCACATAATGGTGCTACAGGAATAATGGTTTTGGAATGTGTTTGTGTGTTCCAAGGTCAAATGTGAAAGGCCACAGGTCGATGTTTTTATCCTGCTTATAAGTAAAGAAAAATTTAATGAAAAGCAGAAGGCAAAATTTGTATTCAAAGGATATTAGTAGATTTGATGTTAACATAACAAATATCATAACTATGATATTTGTGGCAAAAGATGCAAAAGATTTAGTTGTAATAAAAAAAAGGTCAGAAAATTACATGGGGTGATTTGGGGGTGAAAATCATCTAAGAGAGGAATGCCTCCCTCCTCTCCCCCCCCCCCCAAGTCCTTTTATCCATACTTCAAATCACAGTATTAAGCCTTTCTTTGTGACTGTGGTGATTGACCGTGATTCTTTAATCTCAGTCTCTCTGCATAATTTACTTCTATATATCTAACGTAAGGGGGCGAAACATTCTTTTTATTTCTTTTCTCTAGATTGAAGAAGACTTCAATACATTATTTGGCCAGCACAAGTCTGACAAGTTAACGACAAAATGGACCCAGGAATTGGCAGGTCACGTCATGCATTACTGCGCAATGCAAAGAAGCAGTTCTGCCCTAGGAGATGTCTTCCAAAGCTTAAAAACTGGTAAATTTTGAAAGCTAGGCCAGGCCTCCTAAGTTTCAGATGGGTTTATATTTCAGTTTGTGTGGCATATATTGTTTGTATATATATCACAGTCAACAAGACACTTTCCAAATGCAACTAGAAGAAAAGTGTAATTATTTTGA
>CAVLGW020000072.1:0-50895 GCA_963669155.1 Arbacia lixula
AAATAAGACTACTGGCAAGAAGATTGCTATCAATTACCTTTTGAAGGCTTTTTGCCTTCCCAGTACAGTACCTGCCCTTTAAGACAAATTAAAGGAGAGACAGACAGACAGAGAAGGGTTGGGGGGGGGGGGGGGGGAGACAGTTAGGGGGAGGAAGAAACTAGATGAGGAATAGAGATCAATTGGAGGGAGTGTGTGTGTGTGTGTGTGTGTATGTGGGGGGGGGGGAGGTGGGAGATGAATATAAAGTTACTTCGGGCACCAATCTCGCTTCTCATCTATCACTACTCATTTTTTTGAAAAATCACATATTATTAATTTCATTCATTCATTCATTCATTCATTTGCTATTCAATTTATTGCAGCATTTCATAAAAACAAATTCACAATTACAATGTATACTAAGAATTGCACATGATTAACGTGTGTTGAATTTGACATGCGGCCCAGCTTGGGCTATCATGGTTTGGAAAAAGAAACTAAAGACTGTGCTCCTTAGACCTTCCTACTTAAGCTTGAACTGATAAGGATGAAGGTTAGATAATACATATGTACATGTAATCAACATACTGATACAAGTCGTAATAAATTAAAACATTTAATTTCATTCTCTGTTAAGTATTTTAAATAGGGTAGAGGTACAGATCAAGATGTTTACTTTGAATTCACATATTGGAGCGGTAGAACAGGTGTAAATTTCTCAAGAACCTTGCGCACAGTAAACTTTAAAAAATCTCACAGAATTAAAACACCAGCAAGCTACGTAGTATGATGCCATACTACACAGTCGACCGAAGCTCAATTAGTATAACACTGTTACAACAGTCCATACCGACATTTACAAGGAAATAGTTTGCTCCATTTTCCTGTAGGAAAAAAGTAATATATCTCTAAAACAATGTCTATAAAATATGTACTTCATGTGTATAGACTGGTAATATCAGCACCACTGCAGGATTTCCACTGTGGTGTCACCAAGGCATGAAAAGGAGAGATTTTCAGCTTGTGGGCACCACCACCGTACTAGTACTGTACAAAGATTTACTGCATTAATGCATTACACTTTGCATGAATGTGCTTTTATATCCCTAACCCCAACCCTTAACCTAATACATGTACTAACCTTAACCCTGACCTTAACTCTAAACCTAGATATTGCGCAGTTTAATTCTTCCAAAAACATGATTTATCAATCTCTTTCAACACAAGAGTCACAGCTTTATGTTAGCAGGTGTTTGAATCAGTTATGCATGCTCACCCACATTATGTTAATTTAGTGCATGTATGAAGTGGGTCTCTGACAAAAGATTTCTGCCGTTGCGCACATGGCAGTGGTGACCATATACATAATAGGCATCTTCAGTGACAAATTAAATATTGGTTACATCACATTTATAATATTCTCGGGAGATGTTTGTGATCAATTACTACATACACACAAATCAACTATTGATATCAATGATCAAAATTACTAGAAGATGTCTCACATGTAAGATAAGGGTTAAATAATCACTATATCTTCAAATAAAAAAATATAATAAAAATACATGTATAAAAATATCACAAATTGGCTCTTTTTTTACATAATGTTAATTTATAATGGAATGTACATTCCATTTTATAACAAAAATGGAAGCCCACATACTGATCAGTTTTGTTCTTAAAGCTTCATTCTGAATAAGTAAGGCAATATAAAGAAATGTGTCCTGGATAGTTGCACACACAAACAATATGTAAATGGTCTGCAGCTTCACTTCAATGCCTGTAAATGGTCTGCAGCTTCACCTCATTGCTCGGCAAGTCGACTTATATGGACCATCCACCGTCGACCTTCAGCTCAGCTCCAGTGATGAAACTTGACTGAAAGTACAACAAAGCGCAAGAACATAATACATTTAAAGCATCGCATGTTTTGCAGAGAGACGACAGCGGGCATGATCTTTGTCTCATTGTCATTCTCTGCGGTAATGAGATTGATTAAGTTTAATAGGAAATTAAGCAGAGAAAACGTATCCATGCTTTCTGAAAACTAGCATGTCATTATCATAAGCCAAGCTGTAGCCCGATGTTGCTGCCCGGCGAGCAGTAGATGCAGGTTTAATGCTCCACATGATCTGCATTGTCTTTCTCTGCTTAGTTTTCTAAAAGATTGAGAAATTAATCTTATTACATGTACTATGGAAAATAACAGCAAAACATTTGATTCTTTGAAAAAAACACCCGTCCCACTTGGAACTCACACATACAGATAAGCATAGAATGGAATCATTGGGTATTAGCCCCTAAGTAATCATGTTACTATCATAGCATACCTGCCAACTTTTGCTCAAGAAAATTAGGAATCTATTTCACATTACCTTAGGGCGCTATCGCTATAGGCGCGCGAGGGAGTAGGTGGGTGTGTCCCCCTTCCAAGGTACGAATTGTTTAAATTTTTAAAGCTGAAATGAATATGTGTCCTATATTTTAAAATAATTTGTCTATATTTTTTTCAGCAATGATGAGCCCCGCCTCCAAAATATCCTCCAACTCAAGATTCTTCTTGTGACATCATCAAAAGTAGAAATTAGCCGCATAATAGACAAAATTTATGCACAAACTAAACAATGCAATGACTACCTGCAAGTGCCTATAATAGCATCACGTGTTTATAAAACGTAAATTTATTTTTCCTTGGCATAGCTAGCACATTTCTGACACAAGGAAACGATTATTCCCACATGAAAGGTTGTCTGATCGTATTGTGTGAAGACATGTGATGCTCGTCTGGGCAGGTGGAGGAGGGCATGAAGGTAGTTTGGCTGATATAGATTTCATGGCATAAGTGGTGCTTGATTTAAAAAACACTTGAATCAAATTTAAACTGGAGAACTCGGCATCCAAACACATGTATCCCCCGATTTGGGGCCAAAGTTGTATAATTTCATCCCAATTTGTATTTTTTTTTTTTTGCAGTGTCGCAAATGTGCGTTTTGCTTGTATACCTCCATCGCTCCACCAAGGGCCAGGGGTGAAGCTACATGTAGCTGGTCAGCGCTAAATAAAATTTGCATATAGAAAGTTTACTGATTCCGATGATCCTTCGGCCGAATTGGGTGAATTTGGGGGGGGGGGGGGGGGGGGGGGGGTCACCAAGCTATTCCTATGCTTGGAACAACTAAACAGCTACAGTTCAAATCTCATGTTCATAAATTAAAATTGTTGTTAACAAGTGTCTGAAGTTCATGATTTGTCAAATGTGATTGTTGGAAATTAAATCCCACTATGTGAAAACAGGAACAAAGTGTGGTATCTCATTTAGCACAAGAAAGTGTCACCAGTGGTGCTTAGTGGTTCTTAGGGTAAGAACAGCTTGGTGAAACATCCCCCCCCCCCCTCCCCGGGGTGTATCTGCAAGTTTCATTAATTTCCTCACCTCATCTGAGGCCAGAAAGAGAGCAGCGTTGGCCACCTCCTCTGGCGTCCCCAGGCGTCCAGAAGGCTGGCGGGAAAGGAACGTCTTCATTGCCTAGACAACAGATCACAAACAAAAATGTAAATAAACAGAATGTCATGATGGGCAGCTCTACTGAGATCCTGTGGAGAGGGATGTCATGAAGCCGACATCCATGTTTCATCACTATGCACCCTATGCACTATATTTCCTTCATATTTTCTTCCACACAATGCAGGCTATTTAGTTGTGCATCAGGTTACATATATCACATAATTACATTGTTAGTTGCATGTGTACCACATGGTTATTTAAGGGAAATCCCATCCTGAAGTTAAGTTGGCTTTGATAAAAGCAAGAACATGAAAGAAACAAATCAGTGGAAGTTTGAAAAAAACTCCATCAAAGGATAACATAGTTTCAAATTGTAAAATTCTTCATTTTGTGATGTCACTTGCAAAATATTCTGCACTTAGTTGTATAAAAACTTTCTTTTAAAGTTCCATTTTGGATATTCACAAGATATACACCAGTTAACATACATGACATATCATTAGACCTATGTTTTCACAAAAACACCTCAAAGGAAAAGACTTATGCCTTTATCAACAAATTAAAAGAAGGGCAATCTATGGAATCCTACAGCCTATAGCTTATTGGAGAGCAACTCGCAAGTGACGTCACAAAATTGAAACTATAAATACTGGTAATAATAACCGTCTTGTCCTTTGACCGATTTTCATCAAACCATCAGTAATATGTTGCTTTTATTATCCTAAAATAATTTAAACCAATTTAACTTCAGGGTGGACTTTCCCTTTAAATTGATAACAGTAGGAATAATAATCAATATAATAATCAATACAGACCTCATCTACATTGCCTGTCGCCGCCATCCTGCCGTGAAGCGATGGAGTGTCCACGGTACCGGGGCAGAGACAGTTGCAGCGGATGCCCTCTGAGACATAGTCTGCTGCCACTGCCTTAGTGAAGCCAATCACCGCAGCCTTGGTGGCTCCATACACACAGCGATTCTTCGCGCCTAGACCAGAGAAAAGTAGGTTACTGTATAAGCCACACATTTCGCGAGTCTAATTTTTCGTGAATCAGGACTTCAGGACAATTTCGTGAGTGGTTAAATTTGAGATCGTCTAGTACTCGTAATACATGTGCTCATGCATGTCGTATTCATATTCTCACATGTTGTTAAATTTGCGAATAACACCCAACTTGTGAAATTCGTGAAAATAAAAAAAATGCAAAATCTGAGCGAAGTCTGGCTCCCAGGCTGTTGGGTGTTTTTAAACCAAACTATTCCATAAAGGGGTCTGGCTGCAGTAGACTAGTCTCTCTGTTTTGATTCCTGCTCCCCTTGACTGAGAGGAGAGGGGAATGATACAGTGACCTGTCTTGTGAAAACATGTTCACCATCTCCGCTGGGTCTTTTCGACAGAAGAACAGATGGGCCTTTATACTTGTACCGAAGGTTGAAAAGACAGCAAAGGCCAGCATTCTAATAACAAATAGTCCATCGTACCGCCGTACCTGAGGAAAAAGACCGCACCCATCTTCTGAACAAAGAGAATGCTGGCGGCCATATATTGAAAAGGACGGAGGATTATCAAGCCTTTCATACAAAAAGATGGCATGCGGGATTCCCAGATATAACCGCAGTGTTTTGTGTCTTCAAGTTTTGACAAGACGCCTTAAAGTACTGTCTTTTTGCCAGTTTTTTTTTTTATCAGAAATATCCAACAGTCCGGAGGGGAGGCTACTGTGGGTCTTCTTTGAAAGCCCAATGTTATGAAACATACACCCTGAACTATGTGTTGATAATGCCCCATGTGGAAACACAATTTGCTGCACAGGCGGCTTTTTTCTTTTTGCGGGGCCTGTTAGAAGCAATGTGGGGATTCAAATGGTCCCTCAAGCTCATATGTATTTCTTTCACTGACATTGGCCATGTTGCATGTAGGTTTTGAATTATTATAACCTACCATTAATGGTAACTACCACAGCAACAGCCAAAGAGCTCTCATTGTGTTACTTATTACCATGCTAGTTACCATTGAATGCAAGTTACAATAATTGAACACCTGCAACATGGCCCTGGAAAGAAGTAAATTACTTGAATGAATTCTTTGTGATGCTAGTTGAGCTATAACGTTTGTAAAAAAAAAGACCTAAGTCAAATTTTGGATGGCATTATTAGACAGTGGATTGGAGGGAAAATATGCACTGCATTGCCCCATGGAACATTTAAAACCTATATTTAAATACTTACTTAGCTATTGAGAGATAATATGACGTATGTTTATGAGCACTGTGCAGCTAGGCATAGATTTTGCAGTTGGTTCAATTTTTATATGATTTTGGAGGCAGTGCAGAAGTTATAAGCATGGTGTATCCAGGTGAGCATACCTCACTACAATCTTACATATTCCTTCCTACCAAAAGACCTGGGTCCCGTATCACAAAGAGCTACGATTGATCGTACGATCTTACGATTGATATGAATTGTAAATCCGTATCACAAAGAATCTACGATTGATATCAATAGTAACTTTCTGGGCGAATCGATCGTATTTTCTCCGGATCAATCGTAGTCTACCATCGATTGAAAATCGATTGTAGCCATTGACATTGTGTACAACTTGCTGTCTTAAGCAAAATAGCCGAATAGACCTACCGCAGAGCTATGGTATCGCTATTATATCGACTATGGTATCGCTAAGACATCGGATTACTGAAATACATAGTAAATACGAAGCAAAAACAACAACAACCACAGCGCTAGTCTTACGCATCAGTCTTTTTAATACAATTAATTTAATAATTTTTTACTTACAATTAATTGTAAGTTGCAATTGATTGCAGCAGGCTTTGTGATACTGAAAGTTGCAAAAGATAGCTAGTTACAATCGATTGCAAAGTTGCTATAGATAGCAACTCATTCTTTGTGATACAGGGCCCTGGATATCATAAATAAGGCACAAAGCTCGATCCTGAAGTTTACTTTGAACTTTATACGGTTGGTATTATAGTACAAACAAATATATTAAGGATCAAGATGAACCAAGTCTAAGAACAAAAGAGGGAGAGATAGAGAGAAGGAACATATTTATCAAGATAGAAAGACATAATGCCGGCAAGTGAAACATTGAGAGAGACTGAGAGACAGACAGACAGACAGACAGAGATAGGTAGAAAAATAAGTGGTAAGAGGGAGAGAGTAAACATGCTACCGGTAATCATTTTTTTTTAATGTTTTTTAAAGAGCCTCTCCATTCTGATGAAGAAAGCAAAAAAAAACTCACCTTTGATACTTGAAGCAATGGATGCCATGTTGATTATACTGCCCTTCTTCTCGGCCAACATCTTTGGGAGCATTAAAAATATCAAAGCAGATTCCATAATTATTTATGATTAGCCTTCAAATATCAATTTTGAAAGACATCAAAGAAAGTAAAATATGAAATTGTACATGACTGTGTCATATGTGAACTCTTTGTGCGTTTTATTAACTGGAACGCACAACCACGGACTGCACTTTTTTTTTTTACAAGGACTGCATAGAGACTGTACTCTTAGTTTTTATAGTATACGCCCCTTTGACAGGTAAAAACAGAAAGAATCAAAGGCCAAGTGTGTGACTATTCGATTACAAAAGACCTTAGTACACATAGTACACATAAAACTACAAATATATGGGATGTGTATGCACAATGTTAAAACATGGGTAGTAAAATACATCCTTTTTGTTTTCCACTCCTTTCAATCGTTCTGAATAATGCATGTCTGACATGTCATCACATATTGTTGCATAATGTAGTATGCCACTATTTAGTAAGCAGCTTGATAAACTGTGCATCTTAGATGTTAAATAATCTTAGCAACCCACATGGCATCTGATCCAAATCAGAATATGATCAATTCTAAATATCGCAAATAACTAAAATATCACCGCAAATGGTGTTCTATTTCAAACTTTTTGGATTTTTGGCATGTTAAGTGGTGAACTGGGCACTTCAGGTTATAAAAGTGCATCAGTGCAAACGATCCCACTACCATGAACACATTCCTAGTAACCCCCTTTTCCTGCAGAAATTTGTCCTATATTTATTTGCTACTATACTGTAAGACGGAAAGATCGTATGA
This sequence comes from Arbacia lixula, assembly GCA_963669155.1. Taxonomy (NCBI): domain Eukaryota; kingdom Metazoa; phylum Echinodermata; class Echinoidea; order Arbacioida; family Arbaciidae; genus Arbacia; species Arbacia lixula. Next base: position 7,592 of record CAVLGW020000072.1, read on the forward strand.
GATGTTTCAGAAGATGACTGTAGTAGAACTCAGGAACTTCTTAACTACAAGAGGGGTTCCTTGCATTAAAGCACTAGTGTGCCAGACTACTACATCGGAAGTACACAGTTCAACAAATTGGGGTGTAAAGCTGATAGTGTTGCGTACAGTAATATTTTTAGATTTAATTGCGATATCTAGAATCATTATTCTTGTATGTTAACTAAGGCAGTCAAAATGGGCAGTTGTTGAAGTACATGTATGTCACCACTAAGAGGTCATTGAGTGGGAAGTCAACAGGAAGGCCCTGTCAAGGCACACTAGGTTTATTGACAGGACATGTCCATGGGTCTGACCAAATGGACAAATGAATCAATTACCTCCATAGTATCACAAGCTACAAGAAGTGATTTATACTGAAAAACGGGTCAGAGATGCTGACACTTTGTGGTTCCCCCAAGAAGGCTATTGAGCCTAAAAAACCTTATCAAACATGCATTACGAATGTCATACAAAATAATAATAAGTTGATGTATGTACTGACACTGACATTGTAAAAAAAAAAAAAAAAAAAAAAAAGTAAGTCCCCCCTCCCCCCCCCCCCCCCCCCCCCTAAGCAAAATAGAATAACTTTCTATCGAAGTGGTTTTGGGAGAAATTCTTTGGCAGGATTGTTCCTTAACATGTTAAATCACATTAATCCAATTATTCATGAATGAGTGGGCAAATTTTAAAGGCAAAAATGTCACTTTTCAAAAGTCACAATGGTATTTTTGGGATTCTGTCATATGATTTTTTTATGAATACCATTTCTGGTGCATAGTTTATGTCCTTTCATTGTTTATTGTTTGACTTTTGAAAAGTGACATTTTTGCCTTTAAAATTTGCCTACTCATGCATGAATAATTGGAATAATGCGATTTTCACACAAAAGTTAGTCAATAAGATAAAGAACAATCCTGCCAAATTATTGAGCCCAAAATCTCTTCAATAAAAAGTTATGCCATTACGCTTAGGGGGGCGGGGGGGGGGGGGGGGGGGGGTTGTGTATGTTTAGATTAAAGGAATACCAAGCATCTTTAAAAGAAGATGTATTCATGTAATTAATACCTTCGGTGTAAAAGCCTTGGTAAGGAAGAACATGGCCTTGACATTCAGGTTGAAGGAGAAGTCAAAATCGGCTTCCTCAGTATCCAGAATTGTACCGTTGAAGACAAATCTGGAGAAAAAAAAATCAAGCAAATTGACAGCATGGTTAGATATATGTAGTGTGTAGCATGAGATTAACTTCCCAGCTAATTAAAATTGATTGCAAGTAATGTCTGCTAATGCATGGAGCCAACTGCATTTGATTGCAATCAATGTCTGCTGATGCATGGAGCTAACTGCATTTGATTGCAATCAATGTCTGCTGATGCATGGAGCTAACTGCATTTGATTGCAATCAATGTCTGCTAATGCATAGAACTGACTGCATTTGATTGCAATCAATGTCTGCTAATGCATGGAACTGACTGCATTTGATTGCAATCAATGTCAGCTAATGCATAGAGCTGACTGCATTTGATTGCAATCAATGTCTGCTAATGCATAGAGCTAACTGCATTTGATTGCAATCAATGTCTGCTAATGCATAGAGCTAACTGCATTTGATTGCAATCAATGTCTGCTAATGCACAGAACTGACTGCATTTGATTACAATCAATGTCTGCTAATGCATGAAACTGACTGCATTTGATTGCAATCAATGTCAGCTAATGCATAGAGCTGACTGCATTTGATTGCAATCAATGTCTGCTGATGCATGGAGCTAACTGCATTTGATTGCAATTAATGTCTGCTGATGCATAGAACTGACTGCATTTGATTGCAATCACTGTCTGCTAATGCACAGAGCTGACTGCATTTGATTGCAATCAATGTCTGCTAATGCATAGAACTGACTGCATTTGATTGCAATCAATGTCTGCTAATGCATAGAGCTGACTGCATTTGATTGCAATCAATGTCTGCTAATGCACAGAACTGACTGCATTTGATTGCAATCAATGTCTGCTAATGCACAGAGCTGACTGCATTTGATTGCAATCAATGTCTGCTAATGCACAGAACTGACTGCATTTGATTGCAATCAATGTCTGCTAATGCATAGAGCTAACTGCATTTGATTGCAATCACTGTCTGCTAATGCATGAAACTGACTGCATTTGATTGCAATCAATGTCTGCTAATGCACAGAACTGACTGCATTTGATTGCAATCAATGTCTGCTAATGCATAGAGCTAACTGCATTTGATTGCAATCACTGTCTGCTAATGCATGGAGCTGACTGCATTTGATTGCAATCAATGTCTGCTAATGCATGGAGCTAACTGCATTTGATTGCAATCAATGTCTGCTGATGCATGGAGCTAACTGCATTTGATTGCAATCACTGTCTGCTAATGCATGGAGCCAACTGCATTTGATTGCAATCAATGTCTGCTAATGCATGGAGCTGACTGCATTTGATTGCAATCAATGTCTGCTAATGCACAGAACTGACTGCATTTGATTGCAATCAATGTCTGCTAATGCATAGAGCTAACTGCATTTGATTGCAATCACTGTCTGCTAATGCATGGAGCTGACTACATTTGATTGCAATCAATGTCTGCTAATGCATGGAGCTGACTGCATTTGATTGCAATCAATGTCTGCTAATGCATAGAACTGACTGCATTTGATTGCAATCAATGTCTGCTAATGCATAGAACTGACTGCATTTGATTGCAATCAATGTCTGCTGATGCATAGAACTGACTGCATTTGATTGCAATCAATGTCTGCTAATGCATGGAGCTGACTGCATTTGATTGCAATCAATGTCTGCTAATGCATGGAGCTGACTGCATTTGATTGCAATCAATGTCTGCTAATGCATAGAACTGACTGCATTTGATTGCAATCAATGTCTGCTAATGCATAGAGCTGACTGCATTTGATTGCAATCAATGTCTGCTAATGCATAGAGCTGACTGCATTTGATTGCAATCAATGTCTGCTAATGCATAGAGCTGACTGCATTTGATTGCAATCAATGTCTGCTAATGCATGGAGCTGACTGCATTTGATTGCAATCAATGTCTGCTAATGCATGGAGCTGACTGCATTTGATTGCAATCAATGTCTGCTAATGCATGGAGCTGACTGCATTTGATTGCAATCAATGTCTGCTAATGCATAAAACTGACTGCATTTGATTGCAATCAATGTCTGCTAATGCATAGAACTGACTGCATTTGATTGCAATCAATGTCTGCTGATGCATAGAACTGACTGCATTTGATTGCAATCAATGTCTGCTAATGCATAGAGCTGACTGCATTTGATTGCAATCAATGTCTGCTAATGCATGGAGCTGACTGCATTTGATTGCAATCAATGTCTGCTAATGCATGGAGCTGACTGCATTTGATTGCAATCAATGTCTGCTAATGCATGGAGCTGACTGCATTTGATTGCAATCAATGTCTGCTAATGCATAGAACTGACTGCATTTGATTGCAATCAATGTCTGCTAATGCATAGAACTGACTGCATTTGATTGCAATCAATGTCTGCTGATGCATAGAACTGACTGCATTTGATTGCAATCAATGTCTGCTAATGCATGGAGCTGACTGCATTTGATTGCAATCAATGTCTGCTAATGCATGGAGCTGACTGCATTTGATTGCAATCAATGTCTGCTAATGCATAGAGCTGACTGCATTTGATTGCAATCAATGTCTGCTAATGCATGAAACTGACTGCATTTGATTGCAATCAATGTCTGCTAATGCATAGAACTGACTGCATTTGATTGCAATCAGAAACCTGGCTTAAGGGCTGTTCGATATTTCTGATCCAAACTGACAAATAGAGTCTAGTAATCTAGTCACTTTATCATTCTCCTCTTTTCTCAGTCCGTCTTACATTCGGGCAGGCCGGAGACAAAATGGAGCATGATTAGTCTACTGCGACCAGACCCGTTAACTGAATCTTGTAGTTTGGAATTAAAATACCCAACAGCCTGGAAGGCAGTGGAGGCTTCTTACCCAGCACAGTTGAAGAGGACATCAATCTTTGGGATGCCTGCTGCAAACGTCTTCACTGCCTCCCTGTCAGTCACATCCAACTTGCAGACATGAATGCCTGTGCAAGAAAAAGAAAGAACCCCGCTCTAAATCAGTGAGAAAAATTATTCTTAATTCGACATTATCTTAATGATCTTATACTGCTAAGTTATCATTCTGTTTTTACTAGTGCTATTGTCCTGGCCTTCTTCATTGCAAGGATAATCCCTTCCCCAATTGACGAAAGGATAATCCCTTCCCCAATAGTCGGAAGGACAATAGCACCATAGGGCTTAGAAACATAGTATTATATGTGGATTATACATGTATGTTCATTATCATTATCATTATTCACGACAAGATAAAAATGCTGTCCTATGGGATTAGTACGTCTGGCTGGTGCCATGCTTGTTCAACCTAGCTGACAGCTAATATATGCACGGTAATGTTGGACAAAGACAAAGAGCTCTATGTAGTCATGGAGGTATTTGGGATCACCCCTCCCCCAAGACTTTTACATAAATGAAGAGTATAAGAGTACTGAAGACTGCACATAAGGCTGAGTGACCACACAACCACCAAAGAGTCCCTGCAATGGACTGGACAACAGTCACTTTCACTGGACACGGGTGACTCAAGAAATATAGATTACCTTGTAATGGAAGGAATGGAGAAGTACATATACTACATGATAATTACCAGCAGTGCCTTTCAACTCATTTAGCTTTTCTATGTTGATATCCGTCGCATGTACAGTAGCTCCTTCCCTTGCAAAGGCCTGCACAAAAGATGTGTAAAGAGAGAAATTACAATTTATTAATATCGCACCATACTTATATTTTCTCATTAGATGCCCGCTTGGGATCTCCTAGATGTTGTCACTGTGACATGTACAGGTTCCATGACATTGAAATCCATAACTTCTGTTGATGCATATGAGTATGTACATGTACATCACAAAATCTTTAACTCTTCAATTGTAAATTGCGAATCATGTATTTAGGTAGTCTGTCGCAAACGACAGATCACCTCTTGATTTCGTCAGAATTTTCTTTCTTTATTCTTTCACCCTCACTTTTTTGTTCCATGCATAACTCCTAATTGCCTCCATCATTTTTATTGAAACTTTCGTCACTTCTTGGTATTAATGTAATCTTTTAGGAATAAAGCTTTTCAAGGTCATCACATGATCGTGATGTCATCATCGAGCAATTTAATGATAATCTATTATTACATCTCTCTCTAGAATGAATCATTGAATCACAATGAAATTTGACATGAATAAATTTAACAAGTAGACAATTGATTTCATTATAAAAAACGTGCGCGTACATTACGAAAATGGTCTATTCCGTACAATCTAAGGTTAACAGTTACGTAATGTATTCACAACTTTCCCCCTATAAACTGCGTAGTAATGCGTTATTGCATTCACCTGTACCTTGTCATTCAGATTCAATGGACGGAATGCCCTTTGAATCTATAAGTTGTTGCTACTCGGACAAACCTCGGACAAGCTTTGGGGTTCCCATTGGTAACATATAGTTTGAACGGCGTGAATAAATTTGCATACATAACGAAAAAGGTCTATTAGAAATTGTTGTTGACTTCCGTACAATCTAAGTTTAACAGCTGAGTCTTTTATAACATTTGACTCCTGTGACGTGACGTCACTTGGAGGTGTGCTTTTTTTCAAATTTTCGTCAAAATGATACTTTTTTTGCGGCAAACAAATGTGAAATTCGTTTTTTAGTGGATAATTTTACATAGATTAGTGGGTACTTATTTTTCTTGTTAAGTAACCCCTTAAAACAAGGTAACATTGGAATGTTTCTGGGAAGCCAGCAAACCCCTAAATGGGTTACAGGGATAGTCCACCCTGAAATTAAGACGGTTTTAAAAGAGGCAAAAATATGAAAGAAACATATAAGTGCATGTTTGTTGAAAATCCATAAAAGCATAAAAAAGTTACGACTGTTTAAAGAAGACCACTGGGCATTACAAAACCAATGTTTCTACATGATATTAAAAATGATTCCCCAGCAGTGTACAAATAAACTTAGGATCTCACGTGCGAGATGCTCTTCCATATGCTGTGTATTACTTTTTCTGAAATGTTGATTTTCTCAAAAGGAATCTGTGCATTTCAAACATCATTAGAAGCACACCTTAAAACGGCGCCTTACCCATTGACCCACACATCTTCCCATTCACTTAACACGTAATGTCCGGCAGGGCCTAGAATGATAAAGCAATCGATATTCAAGCTGAAATTTCGCCATGATCCCGACATCTGATTAAAAATTGTAACTGAATTGAACAAAAGCGAGTTACAGCTCCTAGAAGCTCGTCATGTCATTTCATAAATGCTCCTTCCATTGACATAACACATACATACGACTGATTTTGACATTAATGCCTATAATCAAATTTATACCATGAAGATGGCATCCTATTAAAAGACTAAGGCTCGTCTTTCATAGAGCAATGTCTCAGTTATCACATAATGAAATTTGAAAGAAAATTAATCAAGGATTACTGAGATATGCTAGAATGGGTAAAACATGAAAACATTTTTTCGATTCATATGGCAATATGATGATGTCATGATGTATGTAACAACCACATGATACACAAAATAGCATAGATCTACAGTTCACACTCTTTCAAAATATTAAAGAAAAATTGGGGGTCACCAGCCATTCTGAGGAGCTATGGGCGATTGAAAATAGTCATGTTTTTTGTAATATTTGCACACAAGAACGTATTGATGCATGCGCGGACTTTGAAATTTGACGCACCCGTAGTCCCGTACGACCTTATTATTGCATGGAAATGGCTCAAAATCACAGGATGTGTTGTTTGTAGTGTCAGAAACATGAATCCAGTGAAAAAATGGTTTTCCCAAGTTGCGTTTGCTTAACACATGAACAAACGCAAGCGCGCGTACGCGCGGAAATTGTTTGAAATGCTAGAAATGGCCTAAATCATATGCAAAACAATTGCTAGTTGATTTGGAGCATTTTTTTATTTTGCGCGCACGTAAAAGCACTAACGTACACGTACGCACATTTTTTTTTCATTGAAATTGATTGCCTTATCATTAATTTTATGCATGCCAAATTTCATTACACAGAAATGACCAGTTCTAGACCTACATGAGATAATAGACTTTCATTAAATTGCTCGTGCATGACGTCACGATTATGTAATGACCTTGAAAGAGTTGCTGTAACATCTTCTCTTTCCTTTTCCCTATGGCTATGCCAATTCCTTTGAGCTGTAGTTGTACCAGGAAGAACAAAACAAGGTCAGACCTTGGCCCAATCCTGTTGTGCTCTTTACTAATTACCTACATTAGTACATGTATGCAATCAATGAACTCTAGGGTTGGCCCTGTTAACTGTGTTGCGGATGTCAGGAAATTGCAACAAGCCATTTCAGGGCTTGAATGGCATGGCAATGGCAATGACAATGGCAGCTCCCACTTAACCAATTGATCTATAATCAGCGCAAAGTCATTGACAACTTCCGACAAAAACAAATCAGTTGGCAGTCTATTTCACATCAACAAGGATACAAATACAGTGATAACAGATGTCATGAATGAAGAACAGGATCTACCTAGGAGTAGGAGTGATCTTTGAAAATTCAGCATGACAAGGGCTCATTCTTCCCTAGAACGAAAAATCATGTAGCAGTGTAGCCGACTGCCTCAAAGGCTCAAGTCAAGATCAAGTCTGAAGTCAGAAGTGATGAAAATCTTGAAAATACGCCATTTTGACACGAGTCCAATTAAATGGCTCCCAAATCTCCAGGGACCTTTTTATCATAATTAAACTTGATAAAGTTGCGAATCTAAACATTATAGTTTGGGGTGAACGGGAAGCTCTCATACTCCTAGCCACGACTATTTCCCCGCACAGATTCTACGTAGCAGGACTCAGTAGACTACAGGCCCCTCTACTCGCGGTGGTCTGGGCCGGTATGTCGGGGAGTAGGCAAGGCGAGGGGCCGATACTAAAATTAATGGGCGATAGACATGCGCGATTATGATTGTCCAGATTTTCTCAAATTTCTCAAAATTTTCGATTTATGCACCCATACCTCAGCAGTGGCTCTTCCAATTCCTTGCGCTGCAGCAGTAATAACTGCAATTTTCCCGTCCAAACGTCCCATCTTGCAGATTTTCACGATGTGCGGTGCTGTTGAGCTCGCCGATATGTATTAGCTGATTCCACAATACCCGCGCGCGATTTTTTTTTCCGTGATGTTAACGCGTCACATCGGCTAATTCTATTCCTTAGAGCGACTTGATTGCAGGCCGTTGTCGCTATAGGTAGGCAGTACGCATGCGCGTGGACTTGGATGTTTCTATACGATGATCGCCGAATGCAGTGTGCACAGACTCTACTAGAGGTGGATAAAATAGAGCTTTTATATACACCACTCGGAGTGTGCATTAGTAGATCTTGCAATCTATGGAATTCCATACTTTATCTATGTATTTAAAATTGTTCACCTTATAAATATGTAAATCCATTTGTCTTAACTGACTGGGTAGGACAACAGATGTAGGAGTCATAAATATGTGTAGATCATTAATCTATGCTTTTCTGAGTAGACTCCAGACTCTAATAATAATGTCATAGCCCATAATATTCTCACTTCAAAATATCTGGTTTAGGTAGTCCCTAGATCTAGATTCTAGGTCTATATTGCAATCAGACAAGTACTGAATCATGTTAAGTTGTGTGCATGTATGCATACTCAGCATGGGTACTTTCCTCCAAGATTTAGGTGCGAATTGGTCTATATTACTCAAGGGGGGGGGGGGGGGCACATTGTGCCCCCTACCAAACTATTATGGGCCATCTCTATATATCTATATGCTCTGATCATTTTCCCTCAAACATGGTGACTCTTATAATTTATTCATGAACAATTTAATGCCGCATTACCATGGATATGGAAACCACAAATTGACAGTCATGTTTATAAAGACAAAGGTCAAAGTTGAAAATGAAAAACTTCGAATTTTGTGCATGCCATTAATTAACACGCGTTTTAATGATGTCCATGAACTTATTAGAATTATGACGGTTATTCGTCTTGTCTAGGGTTAAGTTAAGTTACTAGGTCTAGTGTTAGTTGTTACTTTTATTAAGAAATTCAATCATATCATAATGTAGTCTAACTTTAGAAGTAACAAAAATTGCTCTCTAACAGTAACAATTTTATGTTAACTTGTTACTGTTAGTAGACTCTTGTAAGTAGACCGAGTCCTGCATGTGGCTGTCGGACTAGAATAGAGTAATTTATGATTATGATTATGAATTGAATTTCTAATGACTATGATCTAGAACAAGAAGAAGATCTAGATCTACATGTACATGTACATATCTGGATCCGTTGAGGAATTGAGGCACCCTCACATCCAGTTTCAGACATGGTATTGCTGTAGAGCTGAATAATGCATACTCTACACGTACGTAGCAGCAGCGTCGAAAGCGCTATTGGTAGGCTCCACACCTGTAATTATCACCCCATAGCCACTGTGTATTAATGTAGCAGTAAACAAAAATTCATATAAAATAAGGATTAAATTAGGGGGACTAATGTTTACTAGCAACAGATAGGAAATATATCTGACTTTTCATATCCGACACTCAAATGGTCCGCTCACCGGCTCATTTTGGAAATAAATCAACTTGTATGGCGCCATCTCTTGACGAGATCTAAATCAGCACCTAAATCAGTCAAATGGCCCTAACTCTTCCGCCAGTAAAATAGTTACAAGCTGAAGAGGTATTTCTTCCCCATTTGGGCAAGATGAAGTTCAATGATTGCCCTTCCAAGAATCAGTGCTTGATGACGAATCATATGCATACATTTTTGTCAATCAGCTCTATCAAATTACAAATATTGGGGAAGGGTTGGGTCGAATGAATACTTTTTTCTCTTTTGTTGTAATTAGGCTCGTGCGACCTGTAATGTGTCACATTCGAATTTTTTTCTACTTTTTTGCTTCCTTGCTATTCTTTGACATCTGTACTCTCACATTATCACAAAGATATGCACTAAAAATACCCATGTGCTATGTAATGAGTCATTTTAATGTTACTGCCTGTATATGCCCAATACACAATATCCTACCTGGAACCCTAATGAATGCAATGTACAAGCTGGTATCCCTTGTAACATATCAAAGGTGTAAATATGTACAATAAATGTTCATATCTGGATGCTAGTAGACCCGGGACGTTGTCCCTCGCTATGAGTACCTAATCTGTATAATATGAAAAGGAGAAAAGGAGAAAATAATAAAAGAATGTGTAATATAACAGTTAATTGCATAATTTCCAATATTTGTCCTCTTAGAGTTTTAGAGCATACAATGAAGACAAAGTGAAAAAGAAGTTAATGAGAGAGAGAGAGAGAGAGTGAAGGATGAGAGGGAAAAAGGGATGATATTGAGAAAGAGAGAGAGAGAGAGAGAGAGAGAGGGGGAGAGAGAGAGCAATAAAGAGATATGTGGAGGGATAGATGAAGATACATTCGGCATGGTGATTCTATGAGTGCATGGTGGGTTGGTGCTCTATGCACATTATGGAGTTGTCATGCCAGTAAAGTTTCATTTCAAATGTACAATAAAACAATAACCTTATTAATTCTTGAAATCTATGCTTGAACAGAACAAAGACAGGATTAACTCACTGGTGCATATAAGAATGTAAATAAACTAGCTAAGAACCAATTCCAAAGAGAGAGGGAGAGTGGGTGGGTGGGAGAGAGAGAGAGAGAGATGATGATGATGATGATGATGGCAAATATATACGTATATACCACCCAGTTTGTTCCTGACATCTATCAGTAAAACATTATCAGTTTGTTACACAACATCTCATCATGGCTAGGAAGAAAGATTCATACAATAAGAAGAAAAAGACACATTTTAAAGCAGGCAGCCAACCCTGGAATAAGGGCACGTTGATTGAAAAGGAGCCTACCACCAACACTACCAGGTACGTGCGACTGACAAGCAACGATATGAAAAGAACAACTTCAGTTCAGGGTGACATTCAGACAGGCACTGTTGAGTCCCAAGTTAAAACTGTAATGCTTCTTCGGCCAAAAGAGGAAGAAAGTTTACCTGTTCGAGATTTCACAGAGCCAACGTCTTCATCCGGCGCCGTCGTTGGCAATCGCTTCGTGGACATGGAGAAATTAGCAGAGTGTTTCAACAAAGTGATCAGTCAACATCAAGTAAGCAGTCCCTCTTGTCCAATTCCAAATCTGTTGATAATCGAGAAGGGTGAAAACATTAGAGGACTAGCCGTGAGTGAGCAATTTGTGTGTACCAACTGCAATTTCAAGAGCACCAGCCAAAAACTGTATAAGGAGATTGAAAGGAACAGGCCAGGAAGGAAGGCAGCTGTACCAAACATGGCACTTCAAGTTGGTCTCTACCAAACCAGTATTGCAGGGACAGCTGCAACAAGGATGCTTACTGCGATGAATACTCCAGTGCCTTCAATGAGCTGCCTTCAAAGAACTGCTAACCAGTGTGGACAAATCATGTTAGCAGAAAACAAAAGTGACATGGAACGAAAGAAGAAGAAAGTGAAAGATATACTGGAATTCAGGGGCATGGCAAGAGATACTCCCATTAACATTGAGATGGATCGGCAATATAACACCCCATTAAGTCATGCTCGTCGGAAGACCCCTTTTGCACCAGCAAGCCAGTCCAGGGACACTGTGGCTGAAAACGTCACCCCTGAAAAGTACATTATTGCGTACAATGGAGCAAACAAATTATGTCGGCTCGGGCAGAGGTTCGTGAGGGAGGGAAAGACACCTCTATGCCCCAATCATGAAAAGTGTACCGCTACTCTACCACTCTCTGCAAACATTGGAGATGAGGAGGATGGTGGAGAACGGTGTGCTGAGATGCTACTTGGGGGATCAGAGAGCATAACTGTGGGGGCAGTAACTACAGATAGTGATGGCCACTTTGCACGGGGAATGAGGAGAGTAATGGACAAGCAGGCACATATAGACCCAGAGCCTCTCCTGTGCAACACTCACCTAAACCGATCCTTGGCACGAAGGCTCGGTAAGCTGGTACTCAGCAAGCAGGCCTTTCCAGCGAAGTACGTCACAGGCCGACAGAAACTGCAGAGGAGTTTCGCTGATGACATGGCATATCGGGTTCAGGCTGAAATGAGAGGGGCAAAAACAAAAAAAGGTGACATATCAAAAGTGGATTTTGGAAAGTGTGTGCCAGCTTCACTTCTCTGCTTCACCGGGAACCACGAGTTATGTCACACACATAGCTTTGTGTGTCGAGGTAACTTTGAATTTCGATACTCGAGTTTCAGGGTGAGACAAACGACAAATTTCACTCAAAAGGATCGCCAACAAATTCAAGCTGTTCTCATGCATCGTCTAAAGCCATCTGCTGTGGCCCAATCAAGGCTACTGACCACAACACAAAAGTCGGAATCGATGAACAGTGCATTTAGCACCACAAACCCAAAACAAATTAAAACATTTACCAGAAATTATGCAGGTAGAGACCACTCGGCAATCAACTTGACCAATAACGGAGCAGGGGCATCCATCTTATACAAGACAGCAGCAGCAAAAGTTCCACTTGCTCGAAGTCCCAGAGTTGTACAGCAACTAAAAGTGATGCAGAAAAGAAGAGATTATTGGAAACTCAGATCCAAACGGATTCATGTCAAGCAAGCAAGAGCTCTTCATAGCATATATAAGTTCAGATTATACGAGAGGAAGCGTATGGACATTAACTCGAAGGAATGCTATGTGAAAGGACAGTTAGAAGAAGAGCACAATCACATATATGTAGATCACAGTTACGATAGGACCCTGCAGAACATCCCAAGTGACAGCGAGAGTGATTAGATTATTATTCTTGGATTTAGGGTTAGTTTTGAGTTAGGGCAAGGGTAACATATTCATATTAAGGGTTAAAATATCAAGATTTAGGGTTAGTTAATACTTTTTATTAGGGTTACAAAGATCTAGGGTTAGTTTTAAGTTAGGGCAAGGGTAACATATTCATATTAAGGGTTAAAATATCAAGATTTAGGGTTAGTTAATACTTTTTATTAGGGTTACAACGATTTAGGGTTAGTTTTAAGTTAGGGCAAGGGTAACATATTCATATTAAGGGTTAAAATATCAAGATTTAGGGTTAGTTAATACTTTTTATTAGGGTTACATAGATTTAGGGTTAGGTTCTAAGATCCAGGACTAGTAGGGTATTTAGGGTAAGGATGTAATTTGGGGTTGGAATTTCAGGATTTGAGCTTAGTGTTGACCAGGTCTTAGATCCAGCTCTAGTCTATTCCTAGGCCTAGGTCAGATTGAGGAGGCCTAGTCTAGGCTAGGGCCTAGCGATATAGGCCTAGTCTACATGTAGCCTAACATATAGATTGCAATCACACACACATATACAAGTTGAACTTGAGTCTTTATAGAAAACAAAGTTCTAGGCCTACCTTGCTTGTTCATTTATAATACTTTTAGAGGGGGGGGGGGGGGCTGTTTGGGCTAACCGCTAGGCCCAGGGGAGGAGCAATCTTGATCTCTTACTCTAGTCTGAAAAATACACTCTGGTCTGGTTCCATGCCCAAGACATCTTTGCAAAGAATTGCAACCCCGTCTTGACTGGTTTTCTTCACGGCTTTCAAGGACCAAATGTGCTGGTCGAACACAAGAGGGTCGACAGCACAAATGAGACACTTCAAGCTCCGAAGGCAAGGACCAAGACCCAGCAATACTGGTCATGTAGGCCACCCTATGTGCTGCTCGCACAGTCTGGCCTATCCCTGGTATTGTTACATCGATACATTTGTAACGAGATCCCCTCTTGCTCCTCCCAACAAAGTCCCAACATACTCCTACAGGGTCCTCCTCACACCCGCTGTGTTTGTTCCGAATTTTCTCCATGTAGTGGTTGCACCACTCCTCTTCATTCAGGTCCTTGATCTCTTTTCTGTTTAATCCCTTTCCCACTTTTACACTCTCACTGAACGCCATTATTGCTAACTACACTCAGATTATACATTGCACAGTCAAGTTAGGTGCCGTAGCAGCCTACACAGGGGCTATCTTTGGTAGATGTAGATTCTAAATCACACAAATAAGCTAGGCAATATCATTGATTTCTACAGTTATTTACCTTTATAGCCTCCTTGAATCAGTAAAAGTCGCCAAAATTCATCTTTCCCCACCAACTGATGACTGAAATATGAATGAGAACATCAATCAAAGGCTGACTAGTGAAAAAAAATTGTTTTCGACGAGTTTTGACAGGTATTTCATCGACTTGCTAAAATCCAACAATTTGACCTAATTCTTCCCTGTAATGTGTCACATTCGAATTTTTTTCTACTTTTTTGCTTCCTTGCTATTCTTTGACATCTGTACTCTCACATTATCACAAAGATATGCACTAAAAATACCCATGTGCTATGTAATGAGTCATTTTAATGTTACTGCCTGTATATGCCCAATACACAATATCCTACCTGGAACCCTAATGAATGCAATGTACAAGCTGGTATCCCTTGTAACATATCAAAGGTGTAAATATGTACAATAAATGTTCATATCTGGATGCTAGTAGACCCGGGACGTTGTCCCTCGCTATGAGTACCTAATCTGTATAATATGAAAAGGAGAAAAGGAGAAAATAATAAAAGAATGTGTAATATAACAGTTAATTGCATAATTTCCAATATTTGTCCTCTTAGAGTTTTAGAGCATACAATGAAGACAAAGTGAAAAAGAAGTTAATGAGAGAGAGAGAGAGAGAGAGAGTGAAGGATGAGAGGGAAAAAGGGATGATATTGAGAAAGAGAGAGAGAGAGAGAGAGAGAGAGGGGGGGAGAGAGAGAGCAATAAAGAGATATGTGGAGGGATAGATGAAGATACATTCGGCATGGTGATTCTATGAGTGCATGGTGGGTTGGTGCTCTATGCACATTATGGAGTTGTCATGCCAGTAAAGTTTCATTTCAAATGTACAATAAAACAATAACCTTATTAATTCTTGAAATCTATGCTTGAACAGAACAAAGACAGGATTAACTCACTGGTGCATATAAGAATGTAAATAAACTAGCTAAGAACCAATTCCAAAGAGAGAGGGAGAGTGGGTGGGTGGGAGAGAGAGAGAGAGAGAGATGATGATGATGATGATGATGGCAAATATATACGTATATACCACCCAGTTTGTTCCTGACATCTATCAGTACAACATTATCAGTTTGTTACACAACATCTCATCATGGCTAGGAAGAAAGATTCATACAATAAGAAGAAAAAGACACATTTTAAAGCAGGCAGCCAACCCTGGAATAAGGGCACGTTGATTGAAAAGGAGCCTACCACCAACACTACCAGGTACGTGCGACTGACAAGCAACGATATGAAAAGAACAACTTCAGTTCAGGGTGACATTCAGACAGGCACTGTTGAGTCCCAAGTTAAAACTGTAATGCTTCTTCGGCCAAAAGAGGAAGAAAGTTTACCTGTTCGAGATTTCACAGAGCCAACGTCTTCATCCGGCGCCGTCGTTGGCAATCGCTTCGTGGACATGGAGAAATTAGCAGAGTGTTTCAACAAAGTGATCAGTCAACATCAAGTAAGCAGTCCCTCTTGTCCAATTCCAAATCTGTTGATAATCGAGAAGGGTGAAAACATTAGAGGACTAGCCGTGAGTGAGCAATTTGTGTGTACCAACTGCAATTTCAAGAGCACCAGCCAAAAACTGTATAAGGAGATTGAAAGGAACAGGCCAGGAAGGAAGGCAGCTGTACCAAACATGGCACTTCAAGTTGGTCTCTACCAAACCAGTATTGCAGGGACAGCTGCAACAAGGATGCTTACTGCGATGAATACTCCAGTGCCTTCAATGAGCTGCCTTCAAAGAACTGCTAACCAGTGTGGACAAATCATGTTAGCAGAAAACAAAAGTGACATGGAACGAAAGAAGAAGAAAGTGAAAGATATACTGGAATTCAGGGGCATGGCAAGAGATACTCCCATTAACATTGAGATGGATCGGCAATATAACACCCCATTAAGTCATGCTCGTCGGAAGACCCCTTTTGCACCAGCAAGCCAGTCCAGGGACACTGTGGCTGAAAACGTCACCCCTGAAAAGTACATTATTGCGTACAATGGAGCAAACAAATTATGTCGGCTCGGGCAGAGGTTCGTGAGGGAGGGAAAGACACCTCTATGCCCCAATCATGAAAAGTGTACCGCTACTCTACCACTCTCTGCAAACATTGGAGATGAGGAGGATGGTGGAGAACGGTGTGCTGAGATGCTACTTGGGGGATCAGAGAGCATAACTGTGGGGGCAGTAACTACAGATAGTGATGGCCACTTTGCACGGGGAATGAGGAGAGTAATGGACAAGCAGGCACATATAGACCCAGAGCCTCTCCTGTGCAACACTCACCTAAACCGATCCTTGGCACGAAGGCTCGGTAAGCTGGTACTCAGCAAGCAGGCCTTTCCAGCGAAGTACGTCACAGGCCGACAGAAACTGCAGAGGAGTTTCGCTGATGACATGGCATATCGGGTTCAGGCTGAAATGAGAGGGGCAAAAACAAAAAAAGGTGACATATCAAAAGTGGATTTTGGAAAGTGTGTGCCAGCTTCACTTCTCTGCTTCACCGGGAACCACGAGTTATGTCACACACATAGCTTTGTGTGTCGAGGTAACTTTGAATTTCGATACTCGAGTTTCAGGGTGAGACAAACGACAAATTTCACTCAAAAGGATCGCCAACAAATTCAAGCTGTTCTCATGCATCGTCTAAAGCCATCTGCTGTGGCCCAATCAAGGCTACTGACCACAACACAAAAGTCGGAATCGATGAACAGTGCATTTAGCACCACAAACCCAAAACAAATTAAAACATTTACCAGAAATTATGCAGGTAGAGACCACTCGGCAATCAACTTGACCAATAACGGAGCAGGGGCATCCATCTTATACAAGACAGCAGCAGCAAAAGTTCCACTTGCTCGAAGTCCCAGAGTTGTACAGCAACTAAAAGTGATGCAGAAAAGAAGAGATTATTGGAAACTCAGATCCAAACGGATTCATGTCAAGCAAGCAAGAGCTCTTCATAGCATATATAAGTTCAGATTATACGAGAGGAAGCGTATGGACATTAACTCGAAGGAATGCTATGTGAAAGGACAGTTAGAAGAAGAGCACAATCACATATATGTAGATCACAGTTACGATAGGACCCTGCAGAACATCCCAAGTGACAGCGAGAGTGATTAGATTATTATTCTTGGATTTAGGGTTAGTTTTGAGTTAGGGCAAGGGTAACATATTCATATTAAGGGTTAAAATATCAAGATTTAGGGTTAGTTAATACTTTTTATTAGGGTTACAAAGATCTAGGGTTAGTTTTAAGTTAGGGCAAGGGTAACATATTC
Organism: Arbacia lixula; assembly: GCA_963669155.1. NCBI lineage: Eukaryota > Metazoa > Echinodermata > Echinoidea > Arbacioida > Arbaciidae > Arbacia > Arbacia lixula. The sequence goes on from CAVLGW020000072.1 coordinate 25,173, forward strand.
ATATTAAGGGTTAAAATATCAAGATTTAGGGTTAGTTAATACTTTTTATTAGGGTTACAACGATTTAGGGTTAGTTTTAAGTTAGGGCAAGGGTAACATATTCATATTAAGGGTTAAAATATCAAGATTTAGGGTTAGTTAATACTTTTTATTAGGGTTACATAGATTTAGGGTTAGGTTCTAAGATCCAGGACTAGTAGGGTATTTAGGGTAAGGATGTAATTTGGGGTTGGAATTTCAGGATTTGAGCTTAGTGTTGACCAGGTCTTAGATCCAGCTCTAGTCTATTCCTAGGCCTAGGTCAGATTGAGGAGGCCTAGTCTAGGCTAGGGCCTAGCGATATAGGCCTAGTCTACATGTAGCCTAACATATAGATTGCAATCACACACACATATACAAGTTGAACTTGAGTCTTTATAGCAAACAAAGTTCTAGGCCTACCTTGCTTGTTCATTTATAATACTTTTAGAGGGGGGGGGGGGGGGGGGCTGTTTGGGCTAACCGCTAGGCCCAGGGGAGGAGCAATCTTGATCTCTTACTCTAGTCTGAAAAATACACTCTGGTCTGGTTCCATGCCCAAGACATCTTTGCAAAGAATTGCAACCCCGTCTTGACTGGTTTTCTTCACGGCTTTCAAAGACCAAATGTGCTGGTCGAACACAAGAGGGTCGACAGCACAAATGAGACACTTCAAGCTCCGAAGGCAAGGACCAAGACCCAGCAATACTGGTCATGTAGGCCACCCTATGTGCTGCTCGCACAGTCTGGCCTATCCCTGGTATTGTTACATCGATACATTTGTAACGAGATCCCCTCTTGCTCCTCCCAACAAAGTCCCAACATACTCCTACAGGGTCCTCCTCACACCCGCTGTGTTTGTTCCGAATTTTCTCCATGTAGTGGTTGCACCACTCCTCTTCATTCAGGTCCTTGATCTCTTTTCTGTTTAATCCCTTTCCCACTTTTACACTCTCACTGAACGCCATTATTGCTAACTACACTCAGATTATACATTGCACAGTCAAGTTAGGTGCCGTAGCAGCCTACACAGGGGCTATCTTTGGTAGATGTAGATTCTAAATCACACAAATAAGCTAGGCAATATCATTGATTTCTACAGTTATTTACCTTTATAGCCTCCTTGAATCAGTAAAAGTCGCCAAAATTCATCTTTCCCCACCAACTGATGACTGAAATATGAATGAGAACATCAATCAAAGGCTGACTAGTGAAAAAAAATTGTTTTCGACGAGTTTTGACAGGTATTTCATCGACTTGCTAAAATCCAACAATTTGACCTAATTCTTCCCTGTAATGTGTCACATTCGAATTTTTTTCTACTTTTTTGCTTCCTTGCTATTCTTTGACATCTGTACTCTCACATTATCACAAAGATATGCACTAAAAATACCCATGTGCTATGTAATGAGTCATTTTAATGTTACTGCCTGTATATGCCCAATACACAATATCCTACCTGGAACCCTAATGAATGCAATGTACAAGCTGGTATCCCTTGTAACATATCAAAGGTGTAAATATGTACAATAAATGTTCATATCTGGATGCTAGTAGACCCGGGACGTTGTCCCTCGCTATGAGTACCTAATCTGTATAATATGAAAAGGAGAAAAGGAGAAAATAATAAAAGAATGTGTAATATAACAGTTAATTGCATAATTTCCAATATTTGTCCTCTTAGAGTTTTAGAGCATACAATGAAGACAAAGTGAAAAAGAAGTTAATGAGAGAGAGAGAGAGAGAGAGAGTGAAGGATGAGAGGGAAAAAGGGATGATATTGAGAAAGAGAGAGAGAGAGAGAGAGAGAGAGGGGGGGAGAGAGAGAGCAATAAAGAGATATGTGGAGGGATAGATGAAGATACATTCGGCATGGTGATTCTATGAGTGCATGGTGGGTTGGTGCTCTATGCACATTATGGAGTTGTCATGCCAGTAAAGTTTCATTTCAAATGTACAATAAAACAATAACCTTATTAATTCTTGAAATCTATGCTTGAACAGAACAAAGACAGGATTAACTCACTGGTGCATATAAGAATGTAAATAAACTAGCTAAGAACCAATTCCAAAGAGAGAGGGAGAGTGGGTGGGTGGGAGAGAGAGAGAGAGAGAGATGATGATGATGATGATGATGGCAAATATATACGTATATACCACCCAGTTTGTTCCTGACATCTATCAGTACAACATTATCAGTTTGTTACACAACATCTCATCATGGCTAGGAAGAAAGATTCATACAATAAGAAGAAAAAGACACATTTTAAAGCAGGCAGCCAACCCTGGAATAAGGGCACGTTGATTGAAAAGGAGCCTACCACCAACACTACCAGGTACGTGCGACTGACAAGCAACGATATGAAAAGAACAACTTCAGTTCAGGGTGACATTCAGACAGGCACTGTTGAGTCCCAAGTTAAAACTGTAATGCTTCTTCGGCCAAAAGAGGAAGAAAGTTTACCTGTTCGAGATTTCACAGAGCCAACGTCTTCATCCGGCGCCGTCGTTGGCAATCGCTTCGTGGACATGGAGAAATTAGCAGAGTGTTTCAACAAAGTGATCAGTCAACATCAAGTAAGCAGTCCCTCTTGTCCAATTCCAAATCTGTTGATAATCGAGAAGGGTGAAAACATTAGAGGACTAGCCGTGAGTGAGCAATTTGTGTGTACCAACTGCAATTTCAAGAGCACCAGCCAAAAACTGTATAAGGAGATTGAAAGGAACAGGCCAGGAAGGAAGGCAGCTGTACCAAACATGGCACTTCAAGTTGGTCTCTACCAAACCAGTATTGCAGGGACAGCTGCAACAAGGATGCTTACTGCGATGAATACTCCAGTGCCTTCAATGAGCTGCCTTCAAAGAACTGCTAACCAGTGTGGACAAATCATGTTAGCAGAAAACAAAAGTGACATGGAACGAAAGAAGAAGAAAGTGAAAGATATACTGGAATTCAGGGGCATGGCAAGAGATACTCCCATTAACATTGAGATGGATCGGCAATATAACACCCCATTAAGTCATGCTCGTCGGAAGACCCCTTTTGCACCAGCAAGCCAGTCCAGGGACACTGTGGCTGAAAACGTCACCCCTGAAAAGTACATTATTGCGTACAATGGAGCAAACAAATTATGTCGGCTCGGGCAGAGGTTCGTGAGGGAGGGAAAGACACCTCTATGCCCCAATCATGAAAAGTGTACCGCTACTCTACCACTCTCTGCAAACATTGGAGATGAGGAGGATGGTGGAGAACGGTGTGCTGATATGCTACTTGGGGGATCAGAGAGCATAACTGTGGGGGCAGTAACTACAGATAGTGATGGCCACTTTGCACGGGGAATGAGGAGAGTAATGGACAAGCAGGCACATATAGACCCAGAGCCTCTCCTGTGCAACACTCACCTAAACCGATCCTTGGCACGAAGGCTCGGTAAGCTGGTACTCAGCAAGCAGGCCTTTCCAGCGAAGTACGTCACAGGCCGACAGAAACTGCAGAGGAGTTTCGCTGATGACATGGCATATCGGGTTCAGGCTGAAATGAGAGGGGCAAAAACAAAAAAAGGTGACATATCAAAAGTGGATTTTGGAAAGTGTGTGCCAGCTTCACTTCTCTGCTTCACCGGGAACCACGAGTTATGTCACACACATAGCTTTGTGTGTCGAGGTAACTTTGAATTTCGATACTCGAGTTTCAGGGTGAGACAAACGACAAATTTCACTCAAAAGGATCGCCAACAAATTCAAGCTGTTCTCATGCATCGTCTAAAGCCATCTGCTGTGGCCCAATCAAGGCTACTGACCACAACACAAAAGTCGGAATCGATGAACAGTGCATTTAGCACCACAAACCCAAAACAAATTAAAACATTTACCAGAAATTATGCAGGTAGAGACCACTCGGCAATCAACTTGACCAATAACGGAGCAGGGGCATCCATCTTATACAAGACAGCAGCAGCAAAAGTTCCACTTGCTCGAAGTCCCAGAGTTGTACAGCAACTAAAAGTGATGCAGAAAAGAAGAGATTATTGGAAACTCAGATCCAAACGGATTCATGTCAAGCAAGCAAGAGCTCTTCATAGCATATATAAGTTCAGATTATACGAGAGGAAGCGTATGGACATTAACTCGAAGGAATGCTATGTGAAAGGACAGTTAGAAGAAGAGCACAATCACATATATGTAGATCACAGTTACGATAGGACCCTGCAGAACATCCCAAGTGACAGCGAGAGTGATTAGATTATTATTCTTGGATTTAGGGTTAGTTTTGAGTTAGGGCAAGGGTAACATATTCATATTAAGGGTTAAAATATCAAGATTTAGGGTTAGTTAATACTTTTTATTAGGGTTACAAAGATCTAGGGTTAGTTTTAAGTTAGGGCAAGGGTAACATATTCATATTAAGGGTTAAAATATCAAGATTTAGGGTTAGTTAATACTTTTTATTAGGGTTACAACGATTTAGGGTTAGTTTTAAGTTAGGGCAAGGGTAACATATTCATATTAAGGGTTAAAATATCAAGATTTAGGGTTAGTTAATACTTTTTATTAGGGTTACATAGATTTAGGGTTAGGTTCTAAGATCCAGGACTAGTAGGGTATTTAGGGTAAGGATGTAATTTGGGGTTGGAATTTCAGGATTTGAGCTTAGTGTTGACCAGGTCTTAGATCCAGCTCTAGTCTATTCCTAGGCCTAGGTCAGATTGAGGAGGCCTAGTCTAGGCTAGGGCCTAGCGATATAGGCCTAGTCTACATGTAGCCTAACATATAGATTGCAATCACACACACATATACAAGTTGAACTTGAGTCTTTATAGCAAACAAAGTTCTAGGCCTACCTTGCTTGTTCATTTATAATACTTTTAGAGGGGGGGGGGGGGGGGGGCTGTTTGGGCTAACCGCTAGGCCCAGGGGAGGAGCAATCTTGATCTCTTACTCTAGTCTGAAAAATACACTCTGGTCTGGTTCCATGCCCAAGACATCTTTGCAAAGAATTGCAACCCCGTCTTGACTGGTTTTCTTCACGGCTTTCAAAGACCAAATGTGCTGGTCGAACACAAGAGGGTCGACAGCACAAATGAGACACTTCAAGCTCCGAAGGCAAGGACCAAGACCCAGCAATACTGGTCATGTAGGCCACCCTATGTGCTGCTCGCACAGTCTGGCCTATCCCTGGTATTGTTACATCGATACATTTGTAACGAGATCCCCTCTTGCTCCTCCCAACAAAGTCCCAACATACTCCTACAGGGTCCTCCTCACACCCGCTGTGTTTGTTCCGAATTTTCTCCATGTAGTGGTTGCACCACTCCTCTTCATTCAGGTCCTTGATCTCTTTTCTGTTTAATCCCTTTCCCACTTTTACACTCTCACTGAACGCCATTATTGCTAACTACACTCAGATTATACATTGCACAGTCAAGTTAGGTGCCGTAGCAGCCTACACAGGGGCTATCTTTGGTAGATGTAGATTCTAAATCACACAAATAAGCTAGGCAATATCATTGATTTCTACAGTTATTTACCTTTATAGCCTCCTTGAATCAGTAAAAGTCGCCAAAATTCATCTTTCCCCACCAACTGATGACTGAAATATGAATGAGAACATCAATCAAAGGCTGACTAGTGAAAAAAAATTGTTTTCGACGAGTTTTGACAGGTATTTCATCGACTTGCTAAAATCCAACAATTTGACCTAATTCTTCCCTGTAATGTGTCACATTCGAATTTTTTTCTACTTTTTTGCTTCCTTGCTATTCTTTGACATCTGTACTCTCACATTATCACAAAGATATGCACTAAAAATACCCATGTGCTATGTAATGAGTCATTTTAATGTTACTGCCTGTATATGCCCAATACACAATATCCTACCTGGAACCCTAATGAATGCAATGTACAAGCTGGTATCCCTTGTAACATATCAAAGGTGTAAATATGTACAATAAATGTTCATATCTGGATGCTAGTAGACCCGGGACGTTGTCCCTCGCTATGAGTACCTAATCTGTATAATATGAAAAGGAGAAAAGGAGAAAATAATAAAAGAATGTGTAATATAACAGTTAATTGCATAATTTCCAATATTTGTCCTCTTAGAGTTTTAGAGCATACAATGAAGACAAAGTGAAAAAGAAGTTAATGAGAGAGAGAGAGAGAGAGAGAGTGAAGGATGAGAGGGAAAAAGGGATGATATTGAGAAAGAGAGAGAGAGAGAGAGAGAGAGAGGGGGGGAGAGAGAGAGCAATAAAGAGATATGTGGAGGGATAGATGAAGATACATTCGGCATGGTGATTCTATGAGTGCATGGTGGGTTGGTGCTCTATGCACATTATGGAGTTGTCATGCCAGTAAAGTTTCATTTCAAATGTACAATAAAACAATAACCTTATTAATTCTTGAAATCTATGCTTGAACAGAACAAAGACAGGATTAACTCACTGGTGCATATAAGAATGTAAATAAACTAGCTAAGAACCAATTCCAAAGAGAGAGGGAGAGTGGGTGGGTGGGAGAGAGAGAGAGAGAGAGATGATGATGATGATGATGATGGCAAATATATACGTATATACCACCCAGTTTGTTCCTGACATCTATCAGTACAACATTATCAGTTTGTTACACAACATCTCATCATGGCTAGGAAGAAAGATTCATACAATAAGAAGAAAAAGACACATTTTAAAGCAGGCAGCCAACCCTGGAATAAGGGCACGTTGATTGAAAAGGAGCCTACCACCAACACTACCAGGTACGTGCGACTGACAAGCAACGATATGAAAAGAACAACTTCAGTTCAGGGTGACATTCAGACAGGCACTGTTGAGTCCCAAGTTAAAACTGTAATGCTTCTTCGGCCAAAAGAGGAAGAAAGTTTACCTGTTCGAGATTTCACAGAGCCAACGTCTTCATCCGGCGCCGTCGTTGGCAATCGCTTCGTGGACATGGAGAAATTAGCAGAGTGTTTCAACAAAGTGATCAGTCAACATCAAGTAAGCAGTCCCTCTTGTCCAATTCCAAATCTGTTGATAATCGAGAAGGGTGAAAACATTAGAGGACTAGCCGTGAGTGAGCAATTTGTGTGTACCAACTGCAATTTCAAGAGCACCAGCCAAAAACTGTATAAGGAGATTGAAAGGAACAGGCCAGGAAGGAAGGCAGCTGTACCAAACATGGCACTTCAAGTTGGTCTCTACCAAACCAGTATTGCAGGGACAGCTGCAACAAGGATGCTTACTGCGATGAATACTCCAGTGCCTTCAATGAGCTGCCTTCAAAGAACTGCTAACCAGTGTGGACAAATCATGTTAGCAGAAAACAAAAGTGACATGGAACGAAAGAAGAAGAAAGTGAAAGATATACTGGAATTCAGGGGCATGGCAAGAGATACTCCCATTAACATTGAGATGGATCGGCAATATAACACCCCATTAAGTCATGCTCGTCGGAAGACCCCTTTTGCACCAGCAAGCCAGTCCAGGGACACTGTGGCTGAAAACGTCACCCCTGAAAAGTACATTATTGCGTACAATGGAGCAAACAAATTATGTCGGCTCGGGCAGAGGTTCGTGAGGGAGGGAAAGACACCTCTATGCCCCAATCATGAAAAGTGTACCGCTACTCTACCACTCTCTGCAAACATTGGAGATGAGGAGGATGGTGGAGAACGGTGTGCTGAGATGCTACTTGGGGGATCAGAGAGCATAACTGTGGGGGCAGTAACTACAGATAGTGATGGCCACTTTGCACGGGGAATGAGGAGAGTAATGGACAAGCAGGCACATATAGACCCAGAGCCTCTCCTGTGCAACACTCACCTAAACCGATCCTTGGCACGAAGGCTCGGTAAGCTGGTACTCAGCAAGCAGGCCTTTCCAGCGAAGTACGTCACAGGCCGACAGAAACTGCAGAGGAGTTTCGCTGATGACATGGCATATCGGGTTCAGGCTGAAATGAGAGGGGCAAAAACAAAAAAAGGTGACATATCAAAAGTGGATTTTGGAAAGTGTGTGCCAGCTTCACTTCTCTGCTTCACCGGGAACCACGAGTTATGTCACACACATAGCTTTGTGTGTCGAGGTAACTTTGAATTTCGATACTCGAGTTTCAGGGTGAGACAAACGACAAATTTCACTCAAAAGGATCGCCAACAAATTCAAGCTGTTCTCATGCATCGTCTAAAGCCATCTGCTGTGGCCCAATCAAGGCTACTGACCACAACACAAAAGTCGGAATCGATGAACAGTGCATTTAGCACCACAAACCCAAAACAAATTAAAACATTTACCAGAAATTATGCAGGTAGAGACCACTCGGCAATCAACTTGACCAATAACGGAGCAGGGGCATCCATCTTATACAAGACAGCAGCAGCAAAAGTTCCACTTGCTCGAAGTCCCAGAGTTGTACAGCAACTAAAAGTGATGCAGAAAAGAAGAGATTATTGGAAACTCAGATCCAAACGGATTCATGTCAAGCAAGCAAGAGCTCTTCATAGCATATATAAGTTCAGATTATACGAGAGGAAGCGTATGGACATTAACTCGAAGGAATGCTATGTGAAAGGACAGTTAGAAGAAGAGCACAATCACATATATGTAGATCACAGTTACGATAGGACCCTGCAGAACATCCCAAGTGACAGCGAGAGTGATTAGATTATTATTCTTGGATTTAGGGTTAGTTTTGAGTTAGGGCAAGGGTAACATATTCATATTAAGGGTTAAAATATCAAGATTTAGGGTTAGTTAATACTTTTTATTAGGGTTACAAAGATCTAGGGTTAGTTTTAAGTTAGGGCAAGGGTAACATATTCATATTAAGGGTTAAAATATCAAGATTTAGGGTTAGTTAATACTTTTTATTAGGGTTACAACGATTTAGGGTTAGTTTTAAGTTAGGGCAAGGGTAACATATTCATATTAAGGGTTAAAATATCAAGATTTAGGGTTAGTTAATACTTTTTATTAGGGTTACATAGATTTAGGGTTAGGTTCTAAGATCCAGGACTAGTAGGGTATTTAGGGTAAGGATGTAATTTGGGGTTGGAATTTCAGGATTTGAGCTTAGTGTTGACCAGGTCTTAGATCCAGCTCTAGTCTATTCCTAGGCCTAGGTCAGATTGAGGAGGCCTAGTCTAGGCTAGGGCCTAGCGATATAGGCCTAGTCTACATGTAGCCTAACATATAGATTGCAATCACACACACATATACAAGTTGAACTTGAGTCTTTATAGCAAACAAAGTTCTAGGCCTACCTTGCTTGTTCATTTATAATACTTTTAGAGGGGGGGGGGGGGGGGGGCTGTTTGGGCTAACCGCTAGGCCCAGGGGAGGAGCAATCTTGATCTCTTACTCTAGTCTGAAAAATACACTCTGGTCTGGTTCCATGCCCAAGACATCTTTGCAAAGAATTGCAACCCCGTCTTGACTGGTTTTCTTCACGGCTTTCAAAGACCAAATGTGCTGGTCGAACACAAGAGGGTCGACAGCACAAATGAGACACTTCAAGCTCCGAAGGCAAGGACCAAGACCCAGCAATACTGGTCATGTAGGCCACCCTATGTGCTGCTCGCACAGTCTGGCCTATCCCTGGTATTGTTACATCGATACATTTGTAACGAGATCCCCTCTTGCTCCTCCCAACAAAGTCCCAACATACTCCTACAGGGTCCTCCTCACACCCGCTGTGTTTGTTCCGAATTTTCTCCATGTAGTGGTTGCACCACTCCTCTTCATTCAGGTCCTTGATCTCTTTTCTGTTTAATCCCTTTCCCACTTTTACACTCTCACTGAACGCCATTATTGCTAACTACACTCAGATTATACATTGCACAGTCAAGTTAGGTGCCGTAGCAGCCTACACAGGGGCTATCTTTGGTAGATGTAGATTCTAAATCACACAAATAAGCTAGGCAATATCATTGATTTCTACAGTTATTTACCTTTATAGCCTCCTTGAATCAGTAAAAGTCGCCAAAATTCATCTTTCCCCACCAACTGATGACTGAAATATGAATGAGAACATCAATCAAAGGCTGACTAGTGAAAAAAAATTGTTTTCGACGAGTTTTGACAGGTATTTCATCGACTTGCTAAAATCCAACAATTTGACCTAATTCTTCCCTGTAATGTGTCACATTCGAATTTTTTTCTACTTTTTTGCTTCCTTGCTATTCTTTGACATCTGTACTCTCACATTATCACAAAGATATGCACTAAAAATACCCATGTGCTATGTAATGAGTCATTTTAATGTTACTGCCTGTATATGCCCAATACACAATATCCTACCTGGAACCCTAATGAATGCAATGTACAAGCTGGTATCCCTTGTAACATATCAAAGGTGTAAATATGTACAATAAATGTTCATATCTGGATGCTAGTAGACCCGGGACGTTGTCCCTCGCTATGAGTACCTAATCTGTATAATATGAAAAGGAGAAAAGGAGAAAATAATAAAAGAATGTGTAATATAACAGTTAATTGCATAATTTCCAATATTTGTCCTCTTAGAGTTTTAGAGCATACAATGAAGACAAAGTGAAAAAGAAGTTAATGAGAGAGAGAGAGAGAGAGAGAGTGAAGGATGAGAGGGAAAAAGGGATGATATTGAGAAAGAGAGAGAGAGAGAGAGAGAGAGAGGGGGGGAGAGAGAGAGCAATAAAGAGATATGTGGAGGGATAGATGAAGATACATTCGGCATGGTGATTCTATGAGTGCATGGTGGGTTGGTGCTCTATGCACATTATGGAGTTGTCATGCCAGTAAAGTTTCATTTCAAATGTACAATAAAACAATAACCTTATTAATTCTTGAAATCTATGCTTGAACAGAACAAAGACAGGATTAACTCACTGGTGCATATAAGAATGTAAATAAACTAGCTAAGAACCAATTCCAAAGAGAGAGGGAGAGTGGGTGGGTGGGAGAGAGAGAGAGAGAGAGATGATGATGATGATGATGATGGCAAATATATACGTATATACCACCCAGTTTGTTCCTGACATCTATCAGTACAACATTATCAGTTTGTTACACAACATCTCATCATGGCTAGGAAGAAAGATTCATACAATAAGAAGAAAAAGACACATTTTAAAGCAGGCAGCCAACCCTGGAATAAGGGCACGTTGATTGAAAAGGAGCCTACCACCAACACTACCAGGTACGTGCGACTGACAAGCAACGATATGAAAAGAACAACTTCAGTTCAGGGTGACATTCAGACAGGCACTGTTGAGTCCCAAGTTAAAACTGTAATGCTTCTTCGGCCAAAAGAGGAAGAAAGTTTACCTGTTCGAGATTTCACAGAGCCAACGTCTTCATCCGGCGCCGTCGTTGGCAATCGCTTCGTGGACATGGAGAAATTAGCAGAGTGTTTCAACAAAGTGATCAGTCAACATCAAGTAAGCAGTCCCTCTTGTCCAATTCCAAATCTGTTGATAATCGAGAAGGGTGAAAACATTAGAGGACTAGCCGTGAGTGAGCAATTTGTGTGTACCAACTGCAATTTCAAGAGCACCAGCCAAAAACTGTATAAGGAGATTGAAAGGAACAGGCCAGGAAGGAAGGCAGCTGTACCAAACATGGCACTTCAAGTTGGTCTCTACCAAACCAGTATTGCAGGGACAGCTGCAACAAGGATGCTTACTGCGATGAATACTCCAGTGCCTTCAATGAGCTGCCTTCAAAGAACTGCTAACCAGTGTGGACAAATCATGTTAGCAGAAAACAAAAGTGACATGGAACGAAAGAAGAAGAAAGTGAAAGATATACTGGAATTCAGGGGCATGGCAAGAGATACTCCCATTAACATTGAGATGGATCGGCAATATAACACCCCATTAAGTCATGCTCGTCGGAAGACCCCTTTTGCACCAGCAAGCCAGTCCAGGGACACTGTGGCTGAAAACGTCACCCCTGAAAAGTACATTATTGCGTACAATGGAGCAAACAAATTATGTCGGCTCGGGCAGAGGTTCGTGAGGGAGGGAAAGACACCTCTATGCCCCAATCATGAAAAGTGTACCGCTACTCTACCACTCTCTGTAAACATTGGAGATGAGGAGGATGGTGGAGAACGGTGTGCTGAGATGCTACTTGGGGGATCAGAGAGCATAACTGTGGGGGCAGTAACTACAGATAGTGATGGCCACTTTGCACGGGGAATGAGGAGAGTAATGGACAAGCAGGCACATATAGACCCAGAGCCTCTCCTGTGCAACACTCACCTAAACCGATCCTTGGCACGAAGGCTCGGTAAGCTGGTACTCAGCAAGCAGGCCTTTCCAGCGAAGTACGTCACAGGCCGACAGAAACTGCAGAGGAGTTTCGCTGATGACATGGCATATCGGGTTCAGGCTGAAATGAGAGGGGCAAAAACAAAAAAAGGTGACATATCAAAAGTGGATTTTGGAAAGTGTGTGCCAGCTTCACTTCTCTGCTTCACCGGGAACCACGAGTTATGTCACACACATAGCTTTGTGTGTCGAGGTAACTTTGAATTTCGATACTCGAGTTTCAGGGTGAGACAAACGACAAATTTCACTCAAAAGGATCGCCAACAAATTCAAGCTGTTCTCATGCATCGTCTAAAGCCATCTGCTGTGGCCCAATCAAGGCTACTGACCACAACACAAAAGTCGGAATCGATGAACAGTGCATTTAGCACCACAAACCCAAAACAAATTAAAACATTTACCAGAAATTATGCAGGTAGAGACCACTCGGCAATCAACTTGACCAATAACGGAGCAGGGGCATCCATCTTATACAAGACAGCAGCAGCAAAAGTTCCACTTGCTCGAAGTCCCAGAGTTGTACAGCAACTAAAAGTGATGCAGAAAAGAAGAGATTATTGGAAACTCAGATCCAAACGGATTCATGTCAAGCAAGCAAGAGCTCTTCATAGCATATATAAGTTCAGATTATACGAGAGGAAGCGTATGGACATTAACTCGAAGGAATGCTATGTGAAAGGACAGTTAGAAGAAGAGCACAATCACATATATGTAGATCACAGTTACGATAGGACCCTGCAGAACATCCCAAGTGACAGCGAGAGTGATTAGATTATTATTCTTGGATTTAGGGTTAGTTTTGAGTTAGGGCAAGGGTAACATATTCATATTAAGGGTTAAAATATCAAGATTTAGGGTTAGTTAATACTTTTTATTAGGGTTACAAAGATCTAGGGTTAGTTTTAAGTTAGGGCAAGGGTAACATATTCATATTAAGGGTTAAAATATCAAGATTTAGGGTTAGTTAATACTTTTTATTAGGGTTACAACGATTTAGGGTTAGTTTTAAGTTAGGGCAAGGGTAACATATTCATATTAAGGGTTAAAATATCAAGATTTAGGGTTAGTTAATACTTTTTATTAGGGTTACATAGATTTAGGGTTAGGTTCTAAGATCCAGGACTAGTAGGGTATTTAGGGTAAGGATGTAATTTGGGGTTGGAATTTCAGGATTTGAGCTTAGTGTTGACCAGGTCTTAGATCCAGCTCTAGTCTATTCCTAGGCCTAGGTCAGATTGAGGAGGCCTAGTCTAGGCTAGGGCCTAGCGATATAGGCCTAGTCTACATGTAGCCTAACATATAGATTGCAATCACACACACATATACAAGTTGAACTTGAGTCTTTATAGAAAACAAAGTTCTAGGCCTACCTTGCTTGTTCATTTATAATACTTTTAGAGGGGGGGGGGGGGGGCTGTTTGGGCTAACCGCTAGGCCCAGGGGAGGAGCAATCTTGATCTCTTACTCTAGTCTGAAAAATACACTCTGGTCTGGTTCCATGCCCAAGACATCTTTGCAAAGAATTGCAACCCCGTCTTGACTGGTTTTCTTCACGGCTTTCAAAGACCAAATGTGCTGGTCGAACACAAGAGGGTCGACAGCACAAATGAGACACTTCAAGCTCCGAAGGCAAGGACCAAGACCCAGCAATACTGGTCATGTAGGCCACCCTATGTGCTGCTCGCACAGTCTGGCCTATCCCTGGTATTGTTACATCGATACATTTGTAACGAGATCCCCTCTTGCTCCTCCCAACAAAGTCCCAACATACTCCTACAGGGTCCTCCTCACACCCGCTGTGTTTGTTCCGAATTTTCTCCATGTAGTGGTTGCACCACTCCTCTTCATTCAGGTCCTTGATCTCTTTTCTGTTTAATCCCTTTCCCACTTTTACACTCTCACTGAACGCCATTATTGCTAACTACACTCAGATTATACATTGCACAGTCAAGTTAGGTGCCGTAGCAGCCTACACAGGGGCTATCTTTGGTAGATGTAGATTCTAAATCACACAAATAAGCTAGGCAATATCATTGATTTCTACAGTTATTTACCTTTATAGCCTCCTTGAATCAGTAAAAGTCGCCAAAATTCATCTTTCCCCACCAACTGATGACTGAAATATGAATGAGAACATCAATCAAAGGCTGACTAGTGAAAAAAAATTGTTTTCGACGAGTTTTGACAGGTATTTCATCGACTTGCTAAAATCCAACAATTTGACCTAATTCTTCCCTGTAATGTGTCACATTCGAATTTTTTTCTACTTTTTTGCTTCCTTGCTATTCTTTGACATCTGTACTCTCACATTATCACAAAGATATGCACTAAAAATACCCATGTGCTATGTAATGAGTCATTTTAATGTTACTGCCTGTATATGCCCAATACACAATATCCTACCTGGAACCCTAATGAATGCAATGTACAAGCTGGTATCCCTTGTAACATATCAAAGGTGTAAATATGTACAATAAATGTTCATATCTGGATGCTAGTAGACCCGGGACGTTGTCCCTCGCTATGAGTACCTAATCTGTATAATATGAAAAGGAGAAAAGGAGAAAATAATAAAAGAATGTGTAATATAACAGTTAATTGCATAATTTCCAATATTTGTCCTCTTAGAGTTTTAGAGCATACAATGAAGACAAAGTGAAAAAGAAGTTAATGAGAGAGAGAGAGAGAGAGAGAGTGAAGGATGAGAGGGAAAAAGGGATGATATTGAGAAAGAGAGAGAGAGAGAGAGAGAGAGAGGGGGGGAGAGAGAGAGCAATAAAGAGATATGTGGAGGGATAGATGAAGATACATTCGGCATGGTGATTCTATGAGTGCATGGTGGGTTGGTGCTCTATGCACATTATGGAGTTGTCATGCCAGTAAAGTTTCATTTCAAATGTACAATAAAACAATAACCTTATTAATTCTTGAAATCTATGCTTGAACAGAACAAAGACAGGATTAACTCACTGGTGCATATAAGAATGTAAATAAACTAGCTAAGAACCAATTCCAAAGAGAGAGGGAGAGTGGGTGGGTGGGAGAGAGAGAGAGAGAGAGATGATGATGATGATGATGATGGCAAATATATACGTATATACCACCCAGTTTGTTCCTGACATCTATCAGTACAACATTATCAGTTTGTTACACAACATCTCATCATGGCTAGGAAGAAAGATTCATACAATAAGAAGAAAAAGACACATTTTAAAGCAGGCAGCCAACCCTGGAATAAGGGCACGTTGATTGAAAAGGAGCCTACCACCAACACTACCAGGTACGTGCGACTGACAAGCAACGATATGAAAAGAACAACTTCAGTTCAGGGTGACATTCAGACAGGCACTGTTGAGTCCCAAGTTAAAACTGTAATGCTTCTTCGGCCAAAAGAGGAAGAAAGTTTACCTGTTCGAGATTTCACAGAGCCAACGTCTTCATCCGGCGCCGTCGTTGGCAATCGCTTCGTGGACATGGAGAAATTAGCAGAGTGTTTCAACAAAGTGATCAGTCAACATCAAGTAAGCAGTCCCTCTTGTCCAATTCCAAATCTGTTGATAATCGAGAAGGGTGAAAACATTAGAGGACTAGCCGTGAGTGAGCAATTTGTGTGTACCAACTGCAATTTCAAGAGCACCAGCCAAAAACTGTATAAGGAGATTGAAAGGAACAGGCCAGGAAGGAAGGCAGCTGTACCAAACATGGCACTTCAAGTTGGTCTCTACCAAACCAGTATTGCAGGGACAGCTGCAACAAGGATGCTTACTGCGATGAATACTCCAGTGCCTTCAATGAGCTGCCTTCAAAGAACTGCTAACCAGTGTGGACAAATCATGTTAGCAGAAAACAAAAGTGACATGGAACGAAAGAAGAAGAAAGTGAAAGATATACTGGAATTCAGGGGCATGGCAAGAGATACTCCCATTAACATTGAGATGGATCGGCAATATAACACCCCATTAAGTCATGCTCGTCGGAAGACCCCTTTTGCACCAGCAAGCCAGTCCAGGGACACTGTGGCTGAAAACGTCACCCCTGAAAAGTACATTATTGCGTACAATGGAGCAAACAAATTATGTCGGCTCGGGCAGAGGTTCGTGAGGGAGGGAAAGACACCTCTATGCCCCAATCATGAAAAGTGTACCGCTACTCTACCACTCTCTGCAAACATTGGAGATGAGGAGGATGGTGGAGAACGGTGTGCTGAGATGCTACTTGGGGGATCAGAGAGCATAACTGTGGGGGCAGTAACTACAGATAGTGATGGCCACTTTGCACGGGGAATGAGGAGAGTAATGGACAAGCAGGCACATATAGACCCAGAGCCTCTCCTGTGCAACACTCACCTAAACCGATCCTTGGCACGAAGGCTCGGTAAGCTGGTACTCAGCAAGCAGGCCTTTCCAGCGAAGTACGTCACAGGCCGACAGAAACTGCAGAGGAGTTTCGCTGATGACATGGCATATCGGGTTCAGGCTGAAATGAGAGGGGCAAAAACAAAAAAAGGTGACATATCAAAAGTGGATTTTGGAAAGTGTGTGCCAGCTTCACTTCTCTGCTTCACCGGGAACCACGAGTTATGTCACACACATAGCTTTGTGTGTCGAGGTAACTTTGAATTTCGATACTCGAGTTTCAGGGTGAGACAAACGACAAATTTCACTCAAAAGGATCGCCAACAAATTCAAGCTGTTCTCATGCATCGTCTAAAGCCATCTGCTGTGGCCCAATCAAGGCTACTGACCACAACACAAAAGTCGGAATCGATGAACAGTGCATTTAGCACCACAAACCCAAAACAAATTAAAACATTTACCAGAAATTATGCAGGTAGAGACCACTCGGCAATCAACTTGACCAATAACGGAGCAGGGGCATCCATCTTATACAAGACAGCAGCAGCAAAAGTTCCACTTGCTCGAAGTCCCAGAGTTGTACAGCAACTAAAAGTGATGCAGAAAAGAAGAGATTATTGGAAACTCAGATCCAAACGGATTCATGTCAAGCAAGCAAGAGCTCTTCATAGCATATATAAGTTCAGATTATACGAGAGGAAGCGTATGGACATTAACTCGAAGGAATGCTATGTGAAAGGACAGTTAGAAGAAGAGCACAATCACATATATGTAGATCACAGTTACGATAGGACCCTGCAGAACATCCCAAGTGACAGCGAGAGTGATTAGATTATTATTCTTGGATTTAGGGTTAGTTTTGAGTTAGGGCAAGGGTAACATATTCATATTAAGGGTTAAAATATCAAGATTTAGGGTTAGTTAATACTTTTTATTAGGGTTACAAAGATCTAGGGTTAGTTTTAAGTTAGGGCAAGGGTAACATATTCATATTAAGGGTTAAAATATCAAGATTTAGGGTTAGTTAATACTTTTTATTAGGGTTACAACGATTTAGGGTTAGTTTTAAGTTAGGGCAAGGGTAACATATTCATATTAAGGGTTAAAATATCAAGATTTAGGGTTAGTTAATACTTTTTATTAGGGTTACATAGATTTAGGGTTAGGTTCTAAGAT
This sequence comes from Arbacia lixula, assembly GCA_963669155.1. Taxonomy (NCBI): domain Eukaryota; kingdom Metazoa; phylum Echinodermata; class Echinoidea; order Arbacioida; family Arbaciidae; genus Arbacia; species Arbacia lixula. Next base: position 43,029 of record CAVLGW020000072.1, read on the forward strand.
CCAGGACTAGTAGGGTATTTAGGGTAAGGATGTAATTTGGGGTTGGAATTTCAGGATTTGAGCTTAGTGTTGACCAGGTCTTAGATCCAGCTCTAGTCTATTCCTAGGCCTAGGTCAGATTGAGGAGGCCTAGTCTAGGCTAGGGCCTAGCGATATAGGCCTAGTCTACATGTAGCCTAACATATAGATTGCAATCACACACACATATACAAGTTGAACTTGAGTCTTTATAGAAAACAAAGTTCTAGGCCTACCTTGCTTGTTCATTTATAATACTTTTAGAGGGGGGGGGGGGGGGCTGTTTGGGCTAACCGCTAGGCCCAGGGGAGGAGCAATCTTGATCTCTTACTCTAGTCTGAAAAATACACTCTGGTCTGGTTCCATGCCCAAGACATCTTTGCAAAGAATTGCAACCCCGTCTTGACTGGTTTTCTTCACGGCTTTCAAAGACCAAATGTGCTGGTCGAACACAAGAGGGTCGACAGCACAAATGAGACACTTCAAGCTCCGAAGGCAAGGACCAAGACCCAGCAATACTGGTCATGTAGGCCACCCTATGTGCTGCTCGCACAGTCTGGCCTATCCCTGGTATTGTTACATCGATACATTTGTAACGAGATCCCCTCTTGCTCCTCCCAACAAAGTCCCAACATACTCCTACAGGGTCCTCCTCACACCCGCTGTGTTTGTTCCGAATTTTCTCCATGTAGTGGTTGCACCACTCCTCTTCATTCAGGTCCTTGATCTCTTTTCTGTTTAATCCCTTTCCCACTTTTACACTCTCACTGAACGCCATTATTGCTAACTACACTCAGATTATACATTGCACAGTCAAGTTAGGTGCCGTAGCAGCCTACACAGGGGCTATCTTTGGTAGATGTAGATTCTAAATCACACAAATAAGCTAGGCAATATCATTGATTTCTACAGTTATTTACCTTTATAGCCTCCTTGAATCAGTAAAAGTCGCCAAAATTCATCTTTCCCCACCAACTGATGACTGAAATATGAATGAGAACATCAATCAAAGGCTGACTAGTGAAAAAAAATTGTTTTCGACGAGTTTTGACAGGTATTTCATCGACTTGCTAAAATCCAACAATTTGACCTAATTCTTCCCTGTAATGTGTCACATTCGAATTTTTTTCTACTTTTTTGCTTCCTTGCTATTCTTTGACATCTGTACTCTCACATTATCACAAAGATATGCACTAAAAATACCCATGTGCTATGTAATGAGTCATTTTAATGTTACTGCCTGTATATGCCCAATACACAATATCCTACCTGGAACCCTAATGAATGCAATGTACAAGCTGGTATCCCTTGTAACATATCAAAGGTGTAAATATGTACAATAAATGTTCATATCTGGATGCTAGTAGACCCGGGACGTTGTCCCTCGCTATGAGTACCTAATCTGTATAATATGAAAAGGAGAAAAGGAGAAAATAATAAAAGAATGTGTAATATAACAGTTAATTGCATAATTTCCAATATTTGTCCTCTTAGAGTTTTAGAGCATACAATGAAGACAAAGTGAAAAAGAAGTTAATGAGAGAGAGAGAGAGAGAGAGAGTGAAGGATGAGAGGGAAAAAGGGATGATATTGAGAAAGAGAGAGAGAGAGAGAGAGAGAGAGGGGGGGAGAGAGAGAGCAATAAAGAGATATGTGGAGGGATAGATGAAGATACATTCGGCATGGTGATTCTATGAGTGCATGGTGGGTTGGTGCTCTATGCACATTATGGAGTTGTCATGCCAGTAAAGTTTCATTTCAAATGTACAATAAAACAATAACCTTATTAATTCTTGAAATCTATGCTTGAACAGAACAAAGACAGGATTAACTCACTGGTGCATATAAGAATGTAAATAAACTAGCTAAGAACCAATTCCAAAGAGAGAGGGAGAGTGGGTGGGTGGGAGAGAGAGAGAGAGAGAGATGATGATGATGATGATGATGGCAAATATATACGTATATACCACCCAGTTTGTTCCTGACATCTATCAGTACAACATTATCAGTTTGTTACACAACATCTCATCATGGCTAGGAAGAAAGATTCATACAATAAGAAGAAAAAGACACATTTTAAAGCAGGCAGCCAACCCTGGAATAAGGGCACGTTGATTGAAAAGGAGCCTACCACCAACACTACCAGGTACGTGCGACTGACAAGCAACGATATGAAAAGAACAACTTCAGTTCAGGGTGACATTCAGACAGGCACTGTTGAGTCCCAAGTTAAAACTGTAATGCTTCTTCGGCCAAAAGAGGAAGAAAGTTTACCTGTTCGAGATTTCACAGAGCCAACGTCTTCATCCGGCGCCGTCGTTGGCAATCGCTTCGTGGACATGGAGAAATTAGCAGAGTGTTTCAACAAAGTGATCAGTCAACATCAAGTAAGCAGTCCCTCTTGTCCAATTCCAAATCTGTTGATAATCGAGAAGGGTGAAAACATTAGAGGACTAGCCGTGAGTGAGCAATTTGTGTGTACCAACTGCAATTTCAAGAGCACCAGCCAAAAACTGTATAAGGAGATTGAAAGGAACAGGCCAGGAAGGAAGGCAGCTGTACCAAACATGGCACTTCAAGTTGGTCTCTACCAAACCAGTATTGCAGGGACAGCTGCAACAAGGATGCTTACTGCGATGAATACTCCAGTGCCTTCAATGAGCTGCCTTCAAAGAACTGCTAACCAGTGTGGACAAATCATGTTAGCAGAAAACAAAAGTGACATGGAACGAAAGAAGAAGAAAGTGAAAGATATACTGGAATTCAGGGGCATGGCAAGAGATACTCCCATTAACATTGAGATGGATCGGCAATATAACACCCCATTAAGTCATGCTCGTCGGAAGACCCCTTTTGCACCAGCAAGCCAGTCCAGGGACACTGTGGCTGAAAACGTCACCCCTGAAAAGTACATTATTGCGTACAATGGAGCAAACAAATTATGTCGGCTCGGGCAGAGGTTCGTGAGGGAGGGAAAGACACCTCTATGCCCCAATCATGAAAAGTGTACCGCTACTCTACCACTCTCTGCAAACATTGGAGATGAGGAGGATGGTGGAGAACGGTGTGCTGAGATGCTACTTGGGGGATCAGAGAGCATAACTGTGGGGGCAGTAACTACAGATAGTGATGGCCACTTTGCACGGGGAATGAGGAGAGTAATGGACAAGCAGGCACATATAGACCCAGAGCCTCTCCTGTGCAACACTCACCTAAACCGATCCTTGGCACGAAGGCTCGGTAAGCTGGTACTCAGCAAGCAGGCCTTTCCAGCGAAGTACGTCACAGGCCGACAGAAACTGCAGAGGAGTTTCGCTGATGACATGGCATATCGGGTTCAGGCTGAAATGAGAGGGGCAAAAACAAAAAAAGGTGACATATCAAAAGTGGATTTTGGAAAGTGTGTGCCAGCTTCACTTCTCTGCTTCACCGGGAACCACGAGTTATGTCACACACATAGCTTTGTGTGTCGAGGTAACTTTGAATTTCGATACTCGAGTTTCAGGGTGAGACAAACGACAAATTTCACTCAAAAGGATCGCCAACAAATTCAAGCTGTTCTCATGCATCGTCTAAAGCCATCTGCTGTGGCCCAATCAAGGCTACTGACCACAACACAAAAGTCGGAATCGATGAACAGTGCATTTAGCACCACAAACCCAAAACAAATTAAAACATTTACCAGAAATTATGCAGGTAGAGACCACTCGGCAATCAACTTGACCAATAACGGAGCAGGGGCATCCATCTTATACAAGACAGCAGCAGCAAAAGTTCCACTTGCTCGAAGTCCCAGAGTTGTACAGCAACTAAAAGTGATGCAGAAAAGAAGAGATTATTGGAAACTCAGATCCAAACGGATTCATGTCAAGCAAGCAAGAGCTCTTCATAGCATATATAAGTTCAGATTATACGAGAGGAAGCGTATGGACATTAACTCGAAGGAATGCTATGTGAAAGGACAGTTAGAAGAAGAGCACAATCACATATATGTAGATCACAGTTACGATAGGACCCTGCAGAACATCCCAAGTGACAGCGAGAGTGATTAGATTATTATTCTTGGATTTAGGGTTAGTTTTGAGTTAGGGCAAGGGTAACATATTCATATTAAGGGTTAAAATATCAAGATTTAGGGTTAGTTAATACTTTTTATTAGGGTTACAAAGATCTAGGGTTAGTTTTAAGTTAGGGCAAGGGTAACATATTCATATTAAGGGTTAAAATATCAAGATTTAGGGTTAGTTAATACTTTTTATTAGGGTTACAACGATTTAGGGTTAGTTTTAAGTTAGGGCAAGGGTAACATATTCATATTAAGGGTTAAAATATCAAGATTTAGGGTTAGTTAATACTTTTTATTAGGGTTACATAGATTTAGGGTTAGGTTCTAAGATCCAGGACTAGTAGGGTATTTAGGGTAAGGATGTAATTTGGGGTTGGAATTTCAGGATTTGAGCTTAGTGTTGACCAGGTCTTAGATCCAGCTCTAGTCTATTCCTAGGCCTAGGTCAGATTGAGGAGGCCTAGTCTAGGCTAGGGCCTAGCGATATAGGCCTAGTCTACATGTAGCCTAACATATAGATTGCAATCACACACACATATACAAGTTGAACTTGAGTCTTTATAGAAAACAAAGTTCTAGGCCTACCTTGCTTGTTCATTTATAATACTTTTAGAGGGGGGGGGGGGGGGCTGTTTGGGCTAACCGCTAGGCCCAGGGGAGGAGCAATCTTGATCTCTTACTCTAGTCTGAAAAATACACTCTGGTCTGGTTCCATGCCCAAGACATCTTTGCAAAGAATTGCAACCCCGTCTTGACTGGTTTTCTTCACGGCTTTCAAAGACCAAATGTGCTGGTCGAACACAAGAGGGTCGACAGCACAAATGAGACACTTCAAGCTCCGAAGGCAAGGACCAAGACCCAGCAATACTGGTCATGTAGGCCACCCTATGTGCTGCTCGCACAGTCTGGCCTATCCCTGGTATTGTTACATCGATACATTTGTAACGAGATCCCCTCTTGCTCCTCCCAACAAAGTCCCAACATACTCCTACAGGGTCCTCCTCACACCCGCTGTGTTTGTTCCGAATTTTCTCCATGTAGTGGTTGCACCACTCCTCTTCATTCAGGTCCTTGATCTCTTTTCTGTTTAATCCCTTTCCCACTTTTACACTCTCACTGAACGCCATTATTGCTAACTACACTCAGATTATACATTGCACAGTCAAGTTAGGTGCCGTAGCAGCCTACACAGGGGCTATCTTTGGTAGATGTAGATTCTAAATCACACAAATAAGCTAGGCAATATCATTGATTTCTACAGTTATTTACCTTTATAGCCTCCTTGAATCAGTAAAAGTCGCCAAAATTCATCTTTCCCCACCAACTGATGACTGAAATATGAATGAGAACATCAATCAAAGGCTGACTAGTGAAAAAAAATTGTTTTCGACGAGTTTTGACAGGTATTTCATCGACTTGCTAAAATCCAACAATTTGACCTAATTCTTCCCTGTAATGTGTCACATTCGAATTTTTTTCTACTTTTTTGCTTCCTTGCTATTCTTTGACATCTGTACTCTCACATTATCACAAAGATATGCACTAAAAATACCCATGTGCTATGTAATGAGTCATTTTAATGTTACTGCCTGTATATGCCCAATACACAATATCCTACCTGGAACCCTAATGAATGCAATGTACAAGCTGGTATCCCTTGTAACATATCAAAGGTGTAAATATGTACAATAAATGTTCATATCTGGATGCTAGTAGACCCGGGACGTTGTCCCTCGCTATGAGTACCTAATCTGTATAATATGAAAAGGAGAAAAGGAGAAAATAATAAAAGAATGTGTAATATAACAGTTAATTGCATAATTTCCAATATTTGTCCTCTTAGAGTTTTAGAGCATACAATGAAGACAAAGTGAAAAAGAAGTTAATGAGAGAGAGAGAGAGAGAGAGAGTGAAGGATGAGAGGGAAAAAGGGATGATATTGAGAAAGAGAGAGAGAGAGAGAGAGAGAGAGGGGGGGAGAGAGAGAGCAATAAAGAGATATGTGGAGGGATAGATGAAGATACATTCGGCATGGTGATTCTATGAGTGCATGGTGGGTTGGTGCTCTATGCACATTATGGAGTTGTCATGCCAGTAAAGTTTCATTTCAAATGTACAATAAAACAATAACCTTATTAATTCTTGAAATCTATGCTTGAACAGAACAAAGACAGGATTAACTCACTGGTGCATATAAGAATGTAAATAAACTAGCTAAGAACCAATTCCAAAGAGAGAGGGAGAGTGGGTGGGTGGGAGAGAGAGAGAGAGAGAGATGATGATGATGATGATGATGGCAAATATATACGTATATACCACCCAGTTTGTTCCTGACATCTATCAGTACAACATTATCAGTTTGTTACACAACATCTCATCATGGCTAGGAAGAAAGATTCATACAATAAGAAGAAAAAGACACATTTTAAAGCAGGCAGCCAACCCTGGAATAAGGGCACGTTGATTGAAAAGGAGCCTACCACCAACACTACCAGGTACGTGCGACTGACAAGCAACGATATGAAAAGAACAACTTCAGTTCAGGGTGACATTCAGACAGGCACTGTTGAGTCCCAAGTTAAAACTGTAATGCTTCTTCGGCCAAAAGAGGAAGAAAGTTTACCTGTTCGAGATTTCACAGAGCCAACGTCTTCATCCGGCGCCGTCGTTGGCAATCGCTTCGTGGACATGGAGAAATTAGCAGAGTGTTTCAACAAAGTGATCAGTCAACATCAAGTAAGCAGTCCCTCTTGTCCAATTCCAAATCTGTTGATAATCGAGAAGGGTGAAAACATTAGAGGACTAGCCGTGAGTGAGCAATTTGTGTGTACCAACTGCAATTTCAAGAGCACCAGCCAAAAACTGTATAAGGAGATTGAAAGGAACAGGCCAGGAAGGAAGGCAGCTGTACCAAACATGGCACTTCAAGTTGGTCTCTACCAAACCAGTATTGCAGGGACAGCTGCAACAAGGATGCTTACTGCGATGAATACTCCAGTGCCTTCAATGAGCTGCCTTCAAAGAACTGCTAACCAGTGTGGACAAATCATGTTAGCAGAAAACAAAAGTGACATGGAACGAAAGAAGAAGAAAGTGAAAGATATACTGGAATTCAGGGGCATGGCAAGAGATACTCCCATTAACATTGAGATGGATCGGCAATATAACACCCCATTAAGTCATGCTCGTCGGAAGACCCCTTTTGCACCAGCAAGCCAGTCCAGGGACACTGTGGCTGAAAACGTCACCCCTGAAAAGTACATTATTGCGTACAATGGAGCAAACAAATTATGTCGGCTCGGGCAGAGGTTCGTGAGGGAGGGAAAGACACCTCTATGCCCCAATCATGAAAAGTGTACCGCTACTCTACCACTCTCTGCAAACATTGGAGATGAGGAGGATGGTGGAGAACGGTGTGCTGAGATGCTACTTGGGGGATCAGAGAGCATAACTGTGGGGGCAGTAACTACAGATAGTGATGGCCACTTTGCACGGGGAATGAGGAGAGTAATGGACAAGCAGGCACATATAGACCCAGAGCCTCTCCTGTGCAACACTCACCTAAACCGATCCTTGGCACGAAGGCTCGGTAAGCTGGTACTCAGCAAGCAGGCCTTTCCAGCGAAGTACGTCACAGGCCGACAGAAACTGCAGAGGAGTTTCGCTGATGACATGGCATATCGGGTTCAGGCTGAAATGAGAGGGGCAAAAACAAAAAAAGGTGACATATCAAAAGTGGATTTTGGAAAGTGTGTGCCAGCTTCACTTCTCTGCTTCACCGGG
>CAVLGW020000073.1:0-22978 GCA_963669155.1 Arbacia lixula
GTTTGAACTTATACGTGTACTAAACCTGGACTAACTTCATGGGATATCAAATAAAACAACATAAAACATCAAATTTATGCAATATCATTGATTTCGTCCTCAGAATCACTATGATATATCACATTTTTACACATAAAACTCACAGCGAATAATTGAAATCACCCACTTTTGTGATTCATCATCATCATCATCATTTAAGGTCCGTTTTTCCCACTTTGTGGGGTTAGACCGTTCATTTCCTTGATATGGTTCTCCTCCATACTGTCCTGTCATTTGGGTCAATGTGGGTAATGTTCAATACTTTTCTGTCTGCTTTGATTGTTTCCTCCCATGTCTTGCAAGGTCTCCCACGTGTGTTCCTCCCAACAACTGTGAAACTTAGTATTTTCTGGAGCCAGTGGGTCTCTTCTCTCCTAGCCACATGGCCATACCATCTCAGCCTGCTCTTTCTCATCACCTGTCCTATCCTTCAGTTTCCTTCTTTCTGATTCTGTGCGGAAAATCAATGATTTAATGACAGCATCAGATAATTTATTTTGCGCTCTATAAAGTTAGTCGACATTACTATGTGGTCTAAGTTAAACCACAAATTGTGAATACAGGCCTATATGTATACATCCAACACACAACTGCCACTGTCATTTTCAGAGCAAGAGCCTATGATAATATTCACTAGTTTGTACATTTGAACCCTTCATTCATATACTGTCATCAGATGTCAATTGATACCAATAATACAAAAAAGTGATTCATAATTCCATCATCTCCCTATTGTTTTACATATCGGTAAATAAATATTATTGCGAAATTGCATTTGACCCAATAATCTCTATGTCAATGTACCGTACGTGCTGACGGGGCGAATGGGTGAGAGATGCTGACCCCCCGTGGTTCATCCAAGAAGGTTGTCTAGCTTACAAATGATATCAACCAGGCATTAAGAGTGCCAGATGATATATTATAATAACTCTTCATGTGCGGTTGATGGATTTTGAGTCATAAATTACACACAAATGCTATAGAGCGGCAGTTCAACCTGGCACATAAATGGTTAAAGGGCATATACTGTACTGGGTAGACAAAAAGCCCTTAAAAGGGTGATCACGAGCAATCTTTTTACCAATGGTCTTAAATTCATGTATTGTCCATTTTAGAAACTTGCTGAAAGTCATTTGCCCTAAAATGATCCACATTTGGAGTGATGAGTTTTTAAATCACAAATCCTCAACACTTTCAGCGCGAACATTTTGCTCACAGTCAGCTGTTTGAAGGCATTTTGTCTTCCCAGTGCAGTATACTCCCTTTAATCCTTTGGGTGCAGACTGTGACGGTATTCACAATTAATATGCACAATTTCCCATAAGGCAGCAGTTAACCTGCCACACAAATAGTGTGTGTGGCATCAGCCCAAACAAGTGTCTTCTCCTTGATCGGCGCCAGCTATGATATCACATCTGCGCAATTCAAACGAGAATAGCCCCCGCTTGAGGAGTGCGAGTCCGCGTGGCAGGATTTCCTCAGCGGTCGCGGGGGCATACAAAGTCTGACGGTCTTCCACACTTTTTGCTCCGCTCGGCTCAGCTTTCGAGACGACTCTCGCGCCGAGAAACTCATTGGTTCTTGCATTTCCTGCGGGGAGTTGTCGTGCCAGTCGAGGCGACGTCGTCGTTGTTGCGCGCTTACGATGGTGTAGAGGGCGGTGTTTTGTTGGAGCTGCGTGTCCGGGATGGTCTGCAGGAAGAGTGGAATGATGTGATTCTTGACGTCCGTGGTCAGATCCAGGCACTGGTCGATGGTATGGCTGGCAAATCTGGACGGCGAATGGAGAATGGAGAGCGTTTGATTAGATTTGATTTGATTTATTTTTTTCCTGCTTGATTTCCTATACATCAAATCAGAAAACAATAGCAAATATATGTGTCAACCGATAGTTCCAATATTCTAGCACACCAATGGAAAAAATATGACTGAAATGCTAATCATGGGATATTCATACTAACTCAAAACTTGATGGAATGAAAGCCCTTAATGTTATGTATATAATATAATTCATCAAGGAAAAGAAGGTAAATCACACAGGGGTTTTCATAATAAGCCAAAGCTTGATGGAATGAAAGCCCTTTATGTTATGTACATAGTATAATACATCAAGGAAATGAAGGTAAATCAAACAGGGGTTTTCAAAATAAGCCAAAACTTGATGGAATGAAAGCCCTTTATGTTATGTACATAATATAATACATCAAGGAAATGAAGGTAAATCAAACAGGGGTTTTCATAAGAAGCCAAAACTTGATGGAATGAAAGCCCTTTATGTTATGTACATAATATAATACATCAAGGAAATGAAGGTAAATCAAACAGGGGTTTTCATAAGAAGCCAAAACTTGATGGAATGAAAGCCCTTTATGTTATGTACATAATATAATACATCAAGGAAATGAAGGTAAATCAAACAGGGGTTGTCATAACAAGCCAAAACTTGATGGTATGAAAGCCTTTATGTTAATTACATTATATAGAGGATAGACAGAGAGGAAGAGAGAGAATTTGTGAAAGAGAAGGAGATTTTTGAAAGAGAACTGCGAGGCACATTTATTTATTCATTCATTCATTTATTCACAGTATTATCCGAGGTTAGCCCCTTCAGTAGTTGAACACTGTTCGACCACAGGGCCCTGCTTACCTTGATTCAAGAAACTGTGGTGACAACAGAATGATGTACCGTCGACTTTCTCTCAACAGACAGGAGATCTCCTCAGCCGTCACTGAAAAAGGGAAGAAAAGGAAAGTGTTTTATTTAATCTCAAGGATTAACGTTAACTGTCTTATTCCAGGTGTCCCAGAATTTAGAAACTTGCAAAGTTTGAGAGGCGTAACCAAAATTCTGGGAGCAGAAATCAAAGTTGTACTAGTTTCTTGAAAAACTTTTTTTTTCCATTTACTTGTTTTGATTTATTAATTTTAAGCTAATTATGGTTGAAAAGTGGTCAGTGACAATTTTCAATAAAAAACAAATAAAAAACAAGAGTAAAAAAACAAAGAAATACATGAGAAATTCCCAAAACAATAAAATACCTAAGAATTAATTTTTTTTTGGATGACCAATTGTTACAAAAGATATACAAAACAAATATTAGTCTCTAGATGTTTTTAATTAGTATTTTATATAATTGTAATAGAAAGGGGGATTGAATCAAGCCCCCCCCCCCCCTGATGAGGGTGCTTATAATTGACCTATTCCCTTTTCCATATACAAATAACTAATTTATGCTCGTATAGAGGACCGAGGTGTGACGTCATTTGAGTAACATTTTTAAGACAACTGGTTCTAAACTATGTGGGTAGGGCAGGCAGTCGTGATAACAGCGGGGACTGTAATTGGTAGTGCTCTACACTAGCCCACTAGAAAATAACGGACCATTAACCTCTTACTGGAGTAATTTTGTTTAGAACCAGTTGTCTTGACGACATGCTGATATGACAAAATAACTTCGGTACTCTATAAGCATCAAAAGATGCTAGATATTGATAACGACTATTAGCATACATGCTGTAAACATGTTTTTTGGTCTCTTTTCATGGCAGCTTTCATTTTGGTGTACAAGGCACACATTTGTCTCTTTTACTGTATGAGTTGTTATCATTCAGAGGAATTCATTTTTTTGCGACTTAAGCAAATCATTGAACGGTCGCAACATTAACAACATGCAAGAATATTGCTGTGGAATACTGCATGCAATAATAAAACAAACTGGCTTTCCTGCAAGCACTTTCGTGTGGGACTTGCACCAATGGACTTATTACCGAGAGACAAACTCTCTACCACTTGAGCCATACCGCTCAAATGAAGACAAGACTCACCACTTCCAGGGAGGATGTCATCTTCCTTGAAGACAGTGTAGTCCAGCTGAGTCAGCCTCTTGGAGAGATCCATGGCCGTCTGGACATCGGAGTCGCAGTGAGCAATAAATGCATCATACTGCATGCCATCTAGAAATGATGATGAAATCATGACTTTAATTTTCCTTTTTTTTTCCAATATCTTTGGTTAAAACCAAACTAGAACTCATGACAGCAGAATAGTTCTGCTAAAATGATTAATTTCTTATCTTTTCCCCTACTGTACATTAATTTTAACTGTATTCTGACTGGGAAGATGTACAAAATCTATGACTCATGCGCAATTGCTACAATGGTGACCTTCATTTCACATTCGTTTGCCGCAATAAAGTTTCATTTTGACAAAAATTTGAAAAAAACCACGCCTCCAGTGACGTATGAGAAGTCAAAATTCTATAGACTGTACGGAAGTCAACAATAGACCATTTTCGTAATGTATTCCTAACTTTGCCCCTAACTGCGTAGTAACGCGTTATTGCACTCACCTGTATCTTGTCATTCAGATTCAATGGATGGAATGCACTTTGAATCTATTAGTTGTTGCTACTCAGACAAACCTCGGACAAGCTTTGGGGTTCCCATTGGTAACGTATTGTTTGAATGGCGTGAATAAAACATCCTATTTACGCCGTTGGCATTTATGGCATTTTGACTTCTCATACGTCACTGGAGGCGTGCATTTTTTCAAATTTTCGTCAAAATGAGACTTTATTGCGGCAAACGAATGTGAACTTCGTTTTTATTGGATAATTTTACACAGATAAGTGGGAACTTATTTTTCTAATTTAGTAACCCTTTAAGCCCGCAAGTATGCGGGCTAAGTACAGATCAGCTTAATAATATCTCTCAGCACAGTCAGATCCATCTACACCCAGACTTTGGCCAACACGGTTTCAATAGGTTATAATATGGCGCGTGTTGCTTTGTTGGGCAAGCAGACAGCGTGGTTTCTCACCCTCGGTCTCTTGCGCTCCAAACTGGTCCTTGAGGGCCAGCCGAATGTCCAGCTGGTGGTGCCAACTGACCGCTGCCAGCAGGACGGTCAGTCCAAAGCAGGACGATAGAGCACAGACCACCGGCAGGTACCAGCTGGGGTGGTTAGGAATGACCACCTCTGGGGAGTGAGAATAGGATATGATACCGTGAAACCTTGAAAAATACCATGAAAAATTATTGATTTTGTTTGTTATGAATAAAGAATTGAATTGAAACCTGGCTTAATCTTTCATCAGGCTGGGGTATTTTGAGTCTGATCTCAGCAACGAAACACTCGATGGCCAAAAAAATTGGCACATACCTCACTTGTAATGTACTCTCTAAAGTTTGCATAAGCAGATTTTGTTATTTAACTACCATCTATTTATTGTTGATTAATTATGCAAATGTATGCACATATTTGTTATTTTGACCAAAAAAAAGTCATTAAATCTCGCAATGATATCTTTTCACATCTTAGAATGATTGCACGAATGTTGGGGGGGGGGGGGGGGGGGGCATCATACACCCGCTCCCAGGTGTAGCCTATTTGTAAGTGCTTCACGCACCTTTTTAGGAAAAGTGAAAAACTATCCCTGTTAATTTGCAAGGCTACGAAACTCCCCGTTTCGTATCTAACAATAAACAAACATATCTGATGAATGAAAAAATATTAATTTGAGACTAGCTTTGACAGACTCTACATATAGGAATAAATGAATATATATGGGTAAACTATTCCAAATGATTGTAAATTAATGAATTGCGATAATTTGTACCTGGCAGATAAAGATAAAGATTATGTGACGATTTCTGTAAATCCTTTCGTCATCTTTTCTGGATTAAACATACAGAGATTTAGGTGATTTAGGTATCTGGTCAAATCTTCTATCTCTTACTTGAATGCTAATGGAAGCTTTCTAATATGTAGTTATAATCAAGAGTCAAATTGTTATGATTTTTTGATTGTCTATGTAATGTTTGTTGGTTGGTGTAGCCAGGGCACCCCGGGAGAACAGCGCTTTTCTCACTGACGGGCTACCCTGCTAAAAAAAGATGTAATGATTAAAGGGTACCACCGAGCAGACATTTAGCTCCCTTATATCAAAGTTACACCTCAAATGAACATTCAAAGCAAGTGTGAGATCCTGAGTTTATATCTACATTGCTAGGGAATCATTTTTAATATCATGTTTCAATAGTTCTGTCAACGCAGTTCCGATAATGATATCACCTAACGATGCTCTAATTGATCGCAATTGCGATAAATCAACGCCAGCAAAGAAAATCTCAATAAAATTGTTTGTGTGCACACGGCTCACTATTGTTTCCGCTGAGCGATAAATCGCATAGGTACAATAATAACCTACACGTATTGATCTAGCGGAAGTGCAAACAAAGTGGCGCACGGACCATCGAGATAGCCGATGTTCCGTACGCCGTATTAATTAATTGCATTGTTCTCTAATTACAGAAACATATCAGACCTCACAACAGTATGATTGGTATTCTACTCTAGTACCAAAACAACAAAGCATTGGTTTTGAAATGCCTGGTGGTCCCATGTAAAAATGTATTATTAGCATGGGCAAAAATAGGCAGAAGATGCATTGATGGGGGATGGAACTTTTCATTTTGAACAAGGCAAGGCAATGACATACCTTCCGTCAACTCCACAGTAAAGTTGGTATTGCCCTTTGAGTTGCTGCAAAACACTGTGTAGTTTCCATACGATACGTCGCTGACGTTGGCTACGGACACGCAAGTGACTATCTCCCTCTCAGGGTCATACCTGAAAGAGTGAGCACAATCACGGATGAGAATATTACCCATAATGCACCACACTACCAGGTGTTCGGGGGGGGGGGGGGTGGAGAAAGCTACAGAAAGGAGTGTGTCCTGTTTCACAGAAGCCATGAAACTCAGCGTGGATCAACAGTATATCCTAACAATAACTTGTAAGACACTAATGATACCATAATCAACATTCATACGTTTTACAATGGTCAGTGTATCGGTCAGCGATGCGCTATCACCGTCTCAGGTCCCTAGGCTAAAAGGACAGTGGAGTTGTGCATGACCCGTCAAAGCTCAATTCAAAATCTGGCGATTTCAATTCAATTCAATTCCATTCTTTATACATCATATGAAAACAAAATAGACAATGTTCATAAGCAATGAAATCAAGGTATCACCAGAAGCCAACGGCTTGTAAAGAAAAATCTAGCGATCAATATAATTCCATGCAAATTCACTTCACTTGTTTGAGTATTATGAGGGAAGATCTTATCAATTTTTTTCTGATATTTTCATACTTTAATGATTCTATTTATTTGACTCACGATAGGGTGAAGGGGAGTGTGGTTACGACAAGTCTTACCTGACATTCTGAGCAGCCTCCTCAGCACATGTCAGCACCTGGCCTGTCTCTAGCTTGCACTGAGGCCCCTCCCCCTCCCCACAGGTGCACACCTCCCCGCCCCGCTGCCAGAAGCTGAAGGTCAGAGAATCCGCACTGCCCACGTGGAACTTGCAGCAGAATGTGATGTTGCCTCCATGCTCGGCTGCTTGGTCCGTGCACTGGGTGTAAGGCATGTTTAGCGGCTTCATAACGTCTGGAGATGGGAAATTTTCAAGTACAGGGTAATATTTCTTAATAATGACTGCTATGAGCACACTACCAACATGGAACTGGCAGCAGAATGTGATATTGCCTCCGAGTTGCACTGAACGGTCCATGCACTGGGTGTAGGGCATGTTAAGAGGCTTCATCACTTCTAGGTGTGGGGAACTTTAAAGTTCACCATCATGTCATGAAACAAGCACCTTAAAATTTGTTTTTCATCATAACATATATGATAAATCATTTTTAACAGGGGCGCTATTGTCATTCACAGGGGCTTTCTCGCATTACAGAGGTGGGGTTGAAATAACAATTACCTCAGGCTTTTGGCCGAGGGAAGAAAAGAAGAATGAGATCGGAGACAAAAGTAGAGGAGGAAGATCGTATAGGATGCAAGAATCAGGAATACCTGGTTTCTCTTGAACCATCAAGGTAACAGCTTGTGGTTGTGGAGCGCCCTCACAGCCCTCTGCACTGCAAGCATACACGCCGGCATCGGAGAGAGCTACGGAGCGAAAGTTCAGCTCTCGCCCATTGCACCTCAGGTCGTACTCTGACTCATCAGGATCAAATTTAAATGGCTGTCCATCTTTCGTCCAAGAAGCCTAGATTTAAAAAAAAATAAGGTTTAACTTTGTATGTGTCTGTATTGCATTTTGCACTGAACACACACATAGGTCTAAGAGAGCAGATTTGTTTGGTACATGAAGGGGGAATCTTTCAAACAATCTCCATATTTGGTAGGGCCTACTAGAAATCCATGTTTTAACTTTTGATTGAAACTTCTGTGATTTTCCCTTCGATAGGAAAGTTTCCCAATTAGCATTTCATACAACTGGATAGAACATGATCGAGACGCAATACTAGTCAAATTTGTGCACTGTACTTGCTGGATTGATGGAGATATCGCTCATTATCAGCAGGGGCCAGTTTCAAGGTTCAGTCATCTGACTGTGCGATGTTTTACAAGGCAATATCTTAAGTGCAATGTCTCTGAAAGTTTCTCGCTAAAGTCACAACAATTAAGGACATGGAATACTAATCCACATACATGCACTGTAACTCTATATATCAATAACAACCGGGGGTCATATTCATGAAACCTTACTAAGCCTAGTTAGTAAAGTGCATCGAAATGCATGCATTGTAGTAACCAACTAGGCTAGTAAGCTTTCATGAATATGGCTCCTGATTTCTCCCCATGCATTGCTGATAAAATTAAAAACATATACTTGTGCAAATTATTTTGGCCTCAAAAACACATTTTAAGTGCAAATTTTGTTAGCAAATTGTATACAAATATCCTACAATAGCGCATGCGGAGCAGCCCTTTATGCGTCAATAGCTCAATTATACAACGCACACAAAAAATTCTGACAGTGAAATCCCTTTATATCAACAATGTACTGCACTTACACAACAGCTCAAAGGAATTGGCACAGGGAAAGGGAAAGGGAAGAAAGGGAAGGAGCCGCAGTTTTAAACCGCGTTATATTTTGTCTAGTTCAGCATGAAACAAAATGCTGTAGCCTAAAAAGCATCATGTTTCATGCAGAAGTGGACAAAATATTCTGTGGTTTAAAACTGCGGGTCATTCCCTTTCTTCCCTTTCCCTTTCCCTATGCCAAGTCCTTTGAGCTGTTGTGTAAGTATACAGGTTTACACTAGCAGTCCTACTAAAAGCTTCTAAGGGTAGCCAAAGGTGCCAATGCGGCGGCAATACTTAAAGGGGTAGTTCATCCTGAAATTAAGTTGGTTTCAATAAAAGCAGAAATGTGAAAGAAACATATTAGTGAAGATTTGAGGAAAATCAATCAAAGGATAAGAAAGTTATGATCTTTTGAAATTCCAATTTTGTGGCTTCATGTGCGAGATTCTCTCCCATATGTTGTGTGCTCATGTGCTGTATGATTCCATAAATTGTTCTTTTTCTACATTATTTTTGACAACAGATTTTTTTCACAGAGGTTTGTGTGTAAAATCGTGTTTCTCATGATGCATCACATTCACGGGTAAAACGATGCATATCTTTTTGAGAAAATGCACATTTCCAAAAAAAATTGTACACCAATATGTGGTAGAGCAACCTCACGCGTGACGTCACAAAATCAAAACGTTCTTATCCTTTGACCAAACCTTCACTAATATGTTTCTGTCATGTGTCTGCTTTTCGTGACACCAACTTAATTTCAGGGTGAACTTTCCCTTTAAGAGAAGCAAAGAGTAACCAAGAGCAAAGAAGACACTTGGAGATTTACCAAAGACAAACGCTAGACCTCTGCGAGACTGTTGAAATGGTTTCTCACTAAATTCAATCAGTATTTTGAATGAATTTTGCAAAAAAAACCCACAAAATCTTTTTGCGGCCTTTGGGCAGCAATACCTAATGATGGCTATAATGATTACAAGCTCTTGGCATTTAGTAGGACCCCACACTAACGCTAGAAAGTTCAGCAACTACACAAACTTCTCAAATCCTATCTTGAGCTCATACTCTTGATATCAAGCTTGGTGCAGACCCAGTCGATTGGTATGCCTCTACCCTCTTGGGTAGACAATGAAGTGACAGAGGCATATGAAGAAATATGAGATTTGCACTTGACCTGTCACCTTTGACCTTTGACCTGTAAGATCCAGAGTGTACTCTCAATGGACAAAGCATGAAAATAAAGCAGAACGAAGAGGAGATCCCCTCCTGGCTAAGTTCCATGCCCTGAACATCACATGCAAACTTTTTTGGCAAAAATAAAATACCTCTTGTGCAACAATTTTCTTGGCAAATATAAAAAACCCTATTGTGCAAGTTTTCCGACACAAAGTTCACATGCTACCCTTGCGATGGTATTTGAATTATCTATGTGACAGACACAGGATGCCCACATGTGTGAGAAGTGTTCATAATCCAGATTCACTTCCTGACGTGTTGACTAAAGAAATGAAATACAACAACACAGAGTCAAAGAGTCAAAGAATCATGTGCTTGGCTGCAATTTTTTTTTTTTT
Source organism: Arbacia lixula (assembly GCA_963669155.1). NCBI lineage: Eukaryota > Metazoa > Echinodermata > Echinoidea > Arbacioida > Arbaciidae > Arbacia > Arbacia lixula. Next base: position 10,505 of record CAVLGW020000073.1, read on the forward strand.
TAATGCGGTTATTTTCAACACAAGGAAGTGCACAAGCACACAAAGCTAATGGAGCTGAGGCAGTAAGGGTAAAACCTGGTTGTTAAAGTTCATCATTTTCACTCATTTAAACTCATTCAGGACGAAGGCCTCTTTGCACAACAATACACACAAATCCCATACGATCAGGCCTCGTCTTGCAAAGACTGAAGGTAATTGATGCTACCTTTCCTGTCCACAATACAAGCCATAAAAATTAACCAGGATCTTTGCAAGGCGTGCAATTAATCATATACGGGCACGGAGGCCAAATTGACATATGAGATTAAAGGTGATATTCATAGGAAATAAAATCAAATAAATATAGTTTATTTTATAATTGAATGAGTTATTAAAGCAATGTATGCAGCTAACATGCCACGAAAGTGTTCAGTTTTGTGTTTAATGAAAGTAAAATTTTACTTAATTGACTCTCTTCCTGACCTACGAAATCGCCTGACCTACGAAAGTGGCATTGTGTGTACGTCACAGCCGGGATACGCATCACAATGACCATTGTGTATCACACCTGTTAATCCACTAGCAACTGCCATCACAGTTTCATTAACAATGCATGATGCTTCTGGCTAAATAGAAGCTGCGGATTGGCATGTTTGATGCACAATAACGCATCCCGTTTCTTACGTCAGACCTAAAGGCCGTTTAGGATGACAGTAGGGCAAATTTGTCCCCGAGAATACGGTGATTGTTTTCACCCTAATTTCTCTTTTTGGAAAGTGATATATTGTTTGAATGTCATCCGAGCTCATTGTATGGCTTATAAGCTTTCTGTGGATGAATATCTTCATATTTTTGGATTTTCTATGAATATCACCTTTAAAGTCAGGGTGGCCCATTTGCATAAGTCACGAAAGAACGCAGGAATCAGCAGTATACCTTAACGATAACAATTAAGTATCAAATCTCACAGTCATAGCTTCATGAACCTTTCCAGGAAAAGTGAAAAACTATCCTTGTTTACATTTGAACAGCCCTGTTTGCAGTGACGATAGTCTATATTCATTATTATATTGCCCCCGTCAGTATGCGATATGTCGGACAGCGTGCATTGCTCCATTGAACGCATTCACTGTAGTCTGACAGCAGTGTCCAATATCTGGGCAACAAAAGACAAAACGTCGTGATCTTTTCGATACCGTTTACCTTACACTGCGAGACAAACGATTATCAGTAGCCATCTATCCGCAATGAGTAACATATTTAGCATTAAAAGACAAAATGTTTTAGACAACCCTGTCTAAATACCTGCAGTAATGTGATGTGTCTACCTGCATCTTAGTCTCATATATCAAAAGAAAACAAATTGATCTCAAGAAAACATTCAGCAAGACCCTTAAAGGTAGCCAGTCCCTTTGCAGACCTAATTCTGAAAGTTCCCTGACTTTGTTATCATTTGAGAGAGAGCGGCTATAACCCTTCTCTGGAATCGACAAAGCGTGATATTCGGTTTTGAGGAAATAATCTTCGATAAATGATTGAGCTTTCTTTTTTCGTACCACCACTACCACGAAAATAGTCAAATCTCAGTTAAAAACTAGTTGGATTTTCATTTATTCTGTGGGAGTTATAGTACCTCTGACCTTAAAATTTCACAGTTGGTATCCCAAAGATACATGCTAAATATGTGCAAACTTGCAGATGTTTGTAAAAGGACGGGCCATCTTTAAAGGGGTACTTAAACGGATACTTCTTCCTGAAATTATGTTTGTTTCAATAAAAGCAGACACACAAAAGAAACATATTAGTGAATGTTTGAAGAAAATCCATCAAAGGTAAAGAAAGTGATGATCTTTCATGGTTTTGATTTTGTGATATCACGTGCGAGGTGCTCTCCCATATGTTGTGTACAATTTTGTTTTTGAAAATGTGCATTTTATCAAAAAAATATGCATCCATTTACCTGCACATTTGATACATCAGCAGAAATATGTTTTTGCACACATACCTGTATGAAAAAAATATTACTTTGTTGTCAAAAACTGAGACAGAGCAATTTCTGTCATTTTACTGTACATACACAACATATGGGAGAACACCTTGCGTGTGACGTCACAAAATTGAAATTTGAAAAGATCATAACTTTCTTATCCTTTGACGGATTTTCGTCAAACCTTCACTTATATGTTTCTTTCATGTTCCCGCTTTTATTAAACCAACTTGTCTCCAGGGTGAACTATCCCTTTAAACCCAACAACAAGATGATTATAGATTAAAAGCATCAGGAGACAAACCAATCAGCAAACATCAGACAAAAATCAGACATACCATAAGAAATTTAGAACTTTTTAAAAATCTGAAAACTTGATTTGAGTTGTAACTCTTAGGTTATTGTTGATCAAAATTCCAAACCAATTTGTTAACTCCTCTTTATTGTTTCATAGGGCATAATGCATGAAGAAAACATTATCTCGTTCTACTCAAAAATGATTGCGTGAATATGAATCACATCAAAATGTAACATGACTTTTCATGGATATATGAAGTTTCTTTATAACATTCTTCTGGCCTCCAAATATCCTTACTGCTACGCAAATAAAGGTTAGTGTGCAGCCAATCAGCCCTGTTTGAACGGAAGTAAATTGTGGTGCATTATATGGTTGATGACTAACACAAATGACATCATAATGGTGTACAAAATAATTTACAACACAAAATGCATAATTTTCATTTATTTTTACATACCGGTATATTGTACAAAATGGCCTGTATTTCCTAGTGGTATAATTTAAACCGTGTAGCCTAACTTTATTGGATGTACAAGTGTGTCTTACTTTTGTGATCGTGTTTGCAAGAACAAATAAAATTAAATTAAATTCTAGTGCAAATGGTTGATGACACTCACACAAAATGCATCATAATCACATACAAAGAAATACCACAGTGCACAATTCTTTCTCTTTTGTTCATACACTATACAGTAGTATACTGTCTTACCTTTGAGGTGGTGGTTACTATAGAAACAAATGAAAGAGCAACAGTAATAGGTTGGATAATATAAACATCTAATATGCTTTATTGCTAATATCTTAAACAAATATTATCCAATGGAATAGAGGGGCTGTAGATGGATGTTACGATTTCAGTCCTGGTAACTGGATACATATGTGCACCATCTCCACTCTGTGGGGAGTATTCCCTGCCTGTTACACAGCAGGCATTACTCGTATTGAAGGCATGCAATATGGTTCACACATCAGAAGTCTCTAAGCTACAACAACCGGAGCTTTCCGACGACCTGTCTGAGACCGCCTCGAAATCTAGCGTTTGCTATAAATCCACTTAAAGTCATTTTGCAGTTCTTGTTAGGAGGGATCATTTTCTCTGGTTTCTAGAAAATGTTGTTTTTTTTTTTTACCTGCAGAAGGGCTTTCCTGTCTTTAAACTGATTATCAACCTGTCTTTAAACTGATTATCAACCTGTCTTTAGCAATTTAGGAATGTCAGAGTGTACACAATTTGGAAGTACACTCCAGCTCAAAGAAATTGGCACGGGTAAAGGGAAAGGGAAAAAAGGGTAGGAGCCGCAGTTTTAAACAACAGTACGGTATATTTTGTCCAGTTCAGCATGAAAAACGATGCATTAGCCTAAAAAGCATCGTGTTTCATGCTGAAATGGACAAAATATACCGTTGTTTAAAACTGCGGCTCCTTCCCTTTCCCTTTCCCTATGCCAATTCCTTTGGGCTGTAGTGTACAGTCTAGCTATTCGTGAGGAAGGCATTTTTAGTGCAACACTGATCACTTTTTGGCTTTTAAAATGGCAAAACTATTTAATTTTAATGAGATTTTTCATATTCAAATGGAATAAAAAATGAATTATAAATCAACAAAACATCCAAATCATACAATTTAGATATAATTGTGGCAATTTAAAGAGCAAAGGTATGTTTTGAACCTTCTCAGGTCATTGCCAATTCAACGATTTAGTGATCATATGACACTTTTTTCGCTTTGAAAAAATCATTACAAAGGTAACTATACCTAAATGCCAGAAATCAATTCATCACAAGTAGAAATTTAATATGCTCTTTCATGTGATGCATCTTCTATCATTTTTAATAGTTGATATCAAAAGTTATAGCAGGGTTATTCCATGGGGTTGGGGCAAAGTTTTCATGCAATGTCCATGTAACAAATGTATCAACCTTTGCAGTTCACCATGAAGATCAATTCAGGTGTGGTTAAGTTTTGAGCTGTCAATGGAAAATTGCTCTCTTTTCTCAGTAATAAATTAGAAATCTTTGATGGATTTGGAGCAACAGGTAATCTACCACCATTACATGGAAATCAAATTGTTCATACATAGACAAGAAATTTCATAGGTCAAATTGCAATATTTTCTTTGAGAAAAAATACTGGATGGGACCCCATTTTTTCCTCATGCCATGATTGGACTATATTTGCCTGGTTTGAAAAAGATATGGCTTTGGAGTTGTGGTATGTCACAAAAATTGCCCCAACCCCATGGAATCACCCAGCACCAAACCACTTATTTGTAGGTCTTGGTCCCGAATGGGTTAGATGGAGATAGTGAGATACTCTACCTTTAATTAGGAAATAAGTAATCTTTCCTGAATAGGTTTACTTACCTCGCACTGTTCCGGAACCGGGCAAATAAGCTCTTTACTCTCACGAACATACGCTATTTCTAGCAGCGCATAGTCAGTTTCTATACACAAGGAAAAACAAGCAAAAATAGTACATTTATCTTGTACACTGCTAGGTGATTTATGGCCTCTTGATTGGTTATCTAATTCAGGATATCATTTAATTAAAACAAATATCATCATAATCATCATCATCATCAGTATCACAATTCTGACTATCAAACTTTGACTGAGCATCATCATAATCATAAATTCATCACCAGAATTACAGTTGTAGCCATTATAATTTGTATTATCATTAATATAATTATGTGTATCATTTGTTATCATCATTACGTATGAACATATCAACTGTTCTCATAATTATTATATGGAAAATTGATGGTTATCATTCTCAGTAATTTATTTCATAAATATTAGTATTCATTTTTCATATTATTATTATCACTACTACTACCACTACCAAGGCTTGGCCTAACTCTTTTTTTTTAGATGGCCAACATGGGCCTTTGAGCATGAGATCCAGGTGGCCAAATGGATTCTCAGGTGGCCCAGCCTGTGAACAATGAGCAATCTTTTGGTGGACAGCTGGGCGGCCATCGATTCAAGAGTCACAGGTGGCCCAAAGCCATTTCAGGTGGCCATTGGCCCTGACTACGTTGAATTTTCTGAATAGTTATAACGACGACTCATTCTTTGGTAACTCATAATGAGTAATCAACACAATTTGCCTCATTTCAATTTGTGGACAACTTCATTTCTTTTTGATGATGTAATTACACACTTTTATATATTTTTGTATCAAATTTAAATCCATTGGCGATTCAGGAATATCATTCTCATTGTAGCTTCCAGCTGTGAAGGAATCTTTCATTGTTATTGTAAAATATTACATTTGACGGTATATAAACTCAGTGAAATTAATACCATTTAGTAAAAAATGAATGCCATTTAGTTAAGCATCATTCTGCTGAAATTTAATTTCATTTACGTAAATATAACATATTTAATTTAGCTGCCTTTCAAATTTTGTTATTTTTAAGTGTTTCTTAAACTCCCTGCAATCTGGCCCTTGGTCGTGACTTAAGTTGTGTTTTTATCAATAAATATACCTGAATCAAATTTAAAATAGGTACACATGAGCTAATTTCTCCTCCGTGTCCCTTACCATACTTAGGGCAGCCCTGTACGTGAGTGGTCCACAGGGTGAGTAATAGTTTTAGTCCCAGTATCAGGCCCAAACTGCTCACACGACATGACTGGCTGATACTGGGTCTAATTGCGGTGCCAAACATTTGGGTTGAAGGTCTGCTTGGCGTAGCGCTTGAAACGTGATGTCCTGCAAATTATGACAAATATCACGTCATTTGAGGTTGTACATGTACGTACAGTATCATCATTTTTTAAAGGCAAAAACAACTTATGTCTAGTGTCTACTGCATACCAACTTTTGCCTATTGGGAACTGAAAAGCAATATTTGTAAACTGACCCCCAAAACATATCCGTTATTTGTTGTCTATCTACAAATGGTGCAGCTATATGTTGTTCCACGTTTTTCAATTCAAAACATTGCAAACTAAACTGCCTTTTTGAATTATCCTGGGTGATATTCTGAAATTGTCTGAAGTTCTCTTATTACACTTCCTTGTTCAATATTCCTTTGATTCTAATGTGTAAATAGCAAATGTGCATACTGTGCGCTTCAGAGCTTTAATACTTTTGATTGGCCGACAAAGCTAGGGCCCCATTAAAGGACCGACTTTGAATTGTATCAGAGATAATAGAGGGGTGGTCCTCGTTCTTCAGAAAACCAACTCACAACGATATTAGCTCTATCTAAATATAAGACAATATATAAGACAATTTTTGTACACCTGTTTACTAATGTAGTCAAATTTATGGATTCTTCCCTCAGGGCCTATAGTAACAAGTTATCTATTAACCTGTAGCTAACAATGGTACTTCAGTACTTGGAATCCACTTTGCATACATTAGTTGTTGCTATGTCGGGCAAACCTTGGGCAAGCTTTCTGGCCGGTTGTCAGGGGCAATCTTTGTTAAACTGGTATGCATAAAATTTGAATATGTTAGTAAACCGGTCAATTGTCAAAATACGATCCTTTGGGTGGTATTCTGGCTCTCCTGGCCTCGCTAAAATCTGTTTAAAGTGGCGTTTATTGATAACTGTCCAATGGTACTGCACTCTGCACGCACTATACACCTCACATCCTCTGCATGCGCTGGGCATTGGGCACATTCCAGCAATTAAGGGTGAGATGAAAATTCTTGCCCACCTCTTTCCGATTATTAATATAAAGTCCAATATCAGTAAATGACCTCATATTCAATACTGTGATAACAATCTGATGATCAACACAAACTTATCATGAAACAAACAGCTATCTATCCGGGTCTAAAGGACAAGTGATGAACTGTGATGTCTTCACTTAGTCATCACCCATTCCACTGACCAACCTTGCTGGAAACCCTTAACTGGCCCGACCGTCCGGGAGCGGGCCGGGCGCGGTGCCGGGAAGCTACCCGTACGCTATATGGCTAGAAACACCACTTGAAACTTATTGGTAATTGTACTATTTGAGTATGTCTAACACAAGTCTAACAATTGGCGGTATATCTTTCAATCAATCTTATCTGACGGATATAGCAAGAAGCAGTACCGCAGAAATAGTAAATTGTATTTATGAGGCCAATATTTACCTTATCACTGGCTCTACCACACAAAGACGTCAGCTGTTATTAGCCCCGTTCATATACCATATACCGCTATTATTACCGATGCACATCGGTAAGCAAGTTTCCAGCGAGCCGCAAAAGCACCGTTCATTTCCACCCCCAAAAGCCGTAATGTTGCGGTGTTTTGGACAGCTGGACTCTCTCCAAACCAATGGTGACATGCTCCGCTCAGCCATACGAGCGGTAGGATTAGCGACCAACAGGCCAGAGCGCGATGCTAAAGGCGCAACATTTACGCCTATTTTGCGGACGCAGTTTATAAGATTCGCTAACCGCAATATTGCGGTATTTATTACTAGGTCTCGATTCGCGAAAAAGCCGCAAAATAAGCGCAAAAAAGGAGGAAGCAAATACCGCATTATTTGAGCGATTCCCGTTCATATACGCAGCTATCGGTAATGCATCGGCAAAATAGGCGCAAATGTTGCGCCTTTTTCGCGGATAGGCGGTGTATATGAACGGGGTTATTGATTCGGTGTCCGACTAAACGGTTTGCGTTCGCACGGTATAGTGGTACTGACTGGTACTTATGGTACGCAGCTAGCTGCCGGTTGCCGATCAAAAGAATCGTTGGTATGGAGTCGACTAGTTGGGGTTTACCCCCACCCTCCCTCCTCCGCTCCTTACATCCAGATGCAGTAACAGTACCAAAGACCAATTTTAGGTCATTATTACTGACTTAAGGCACAATCGAATATGAAATTGGGGTTAGTTTTTATAGCTCAGTAATATTTAGCTTATCATTATTGACTCCATATATAGCCTCCTGACCGTCCATGCAATACCTCCCACTCGATCAGTCGCCCACTCCCTATTAATAAGCAGAAATTAGTGTTTCTATTTGGATTGTTGTCTTACTTTGAAATTCATCAAAGGGCATGCTGAGTCTATTCAGCATTCAATGTTAATATCCTTTATTTCTTTTCTTGTCCCTAGTTTGTCTTTCTTCCTTTCCTTTCACTTCCGTTTTTGTCTGATCTTGGTTCTTCTTAATATCCTTTAGCTTAATTCCCCTTTTCCTCCTCGATCCTTCTACTCTGTCGACTTTGCTCTTATTCATCCTCTATTTCTTCAATATATTTGATTCCCGCCCACCCTCTTCTTCCTTTTAATTTTCAATTCTCGCCACCTCTTCTTCCTTCTCCTTCTCTTGTTCTGTACCTCTTCTTCTTTCCCATAACTATTTTTATCATCCTCTTCTTCCTTCTTTTTAATTTACCTCATGTTTCTCCTGTATGTAGCTCGATCTTCCTCTTTCTCATATACCTCCTCTTTCCCATTAACACTCTTTCTAGCTCCTTAATTCTCGCCTTCCTTCTATTCTCTCCCTCCTCTTCTTTCTTATGTACTAGTATACCTTCTCCTTTCCCCAAAACATCACTTCTCCTGCTCCTTCTGTTCCTCCTCCTTCTTTCCGTCCACCTCCTCCTCCTCTCTCCCAAAACTACCATTCCTCCTCTATTCCTACTTCTTTTTCTCGTGGAAACCCTCCTCTTTCCCAAAACTGTCCTTTTCCGTTTTCTCCGTTATTTTACTTCTTTCTGTACCTAGCTCCTCCTTTTTCCCCATAGGCTACCCTTTCTCGTTTTCTCCTTTATTTTCCTTCTCTCGTTTCTTCTTCCGTTGCTCCTCCTCTTTCCCATAGGCTATCCTTTCTCCTTCCCTTCTTCCTCCTTCTTTTCCTCCTCCTATTTCTCATGTACCTCCTCATCACCCTTTCCCATTATCCTTTTCCTTCTCTTTCCACTCCTTTTCCATATTCTTTTCCCACTGATTCTCCTGAACTACCTCCTCCTTTCCCCATCACTATCCATTTTCTCCTCTTTCTCCTTCTCTTTGTCCACCTTCTTCCCTTTGCATGCCCTCCTTAGCCTAGGTACTAGGATATGAGGTGCATGGACACAACCCAGTCTATTAACAACTATGTCTGGTAACACAGACTGTGCCCTGATCCTATCCTCGCTCCTCCTCTCAGCTCAGGCGGAGAAAAGCCAGAGGAGCCATGGGGTGATTAGGGCGTAGTCTGTGCTACCAGACATGGTTGTTAACAGACTGGGTTGTGTTCATGCACCTCACAGCCTTCCTAGGTTATGCCCTCCTTGACTCTTCCTTGATACTTTCTTCCTGTCGGCATTCAGGTGAAATCCATCTTATGCATATACATGAAGGTTAGATAAGTTTTGGTCTGCATACCAGTGGGAGACTTGACTGCGCTGCAACACACACACACAGTACAAATTGATAGCAAATAAAGCGTAGGATGACAGATAGACCTGGAAACCAGACTCCTCACGAAAGCAATTTTCCATTAGATCCGGTAATAAGGTAATAAGATTATAAAGGAAACAGACGATTTCACAGACAGCGTAACTTGAAATACCATTCAAACAAAATGGAAATCTTCATTTTATTGATACGTACCTCAGTACAAATAAATGACAGGTAGCGGATACTTCAATTGGCAATATACATTTGGGTAAATCAAAAACACAAAATGACTGAACTATGAAAAACATGGCACATTCACCATCTAAGGTGTATAAAACTGGTCTACTTCAATCATTTCATTACATCTACCTCAGAAGTTCAGTAGTGGCATTGCAAACTACACATCAGGGCATTGTCTTATAAAGTATTAGGATTGATTACAACAAAACTTATATTTGATATCAATCGTAACTCTGTACATCAGAGATAGAGGGTTGGACTTGCGATCAATTCGGATTGATTGCAACTCTTTATAAGAACAGGGCCCAGAACAGCATTGTGTGTGGAGAGACAGCATGAAAGAGAAGTTTCGAGATACTTAGCATGCAGCATTTAAAGATGAGAATCATCCCATCCCTCGAATACGTTGTTAAAGGGAGGTCCCCTGAAGGTTGTTCAGACAACTACTGTTATCGCCCAGGTAACAACCCCCTCTGTACCTAACTTGTAAAAGCTCCATTGACTTATTACATGTGTTTTGCCCACCGATGGTACTGATGGGGTTAACCCTCTCATGCCCAAGCCAGGAGGAGCATAATATTCTTAGTACACATTCCATGCATCACCATGTATAATACTGGGAGGATTAACCCTCTCAGTACCAGCCAGGAAAAGCCCATTGACTTATTACATGTTTCACGCACCCATCGTACTGGGCAGGTTAACCCTCTCAGAATCAAGCCAGGAAAAGCCCATTGACTTATTAAACATGTCTAAACCTAAGGTACTGGTGGGGTTAACCCTCTCACTACCAAGCCAGGAAAAGCCCATTGGCTTATTACACCTAAAAGGAATAATAGTCCCTTGACATCGAAATACTGTGAATCTCTATTTTCAGAATAACACAAAAATGATGTTCAGAGTCTAAGTGGTGGTTTAGAGGCAGTGGGCACATCTTCTGCAACAGCTAACAAACTGTGCAATTTCCGGGTAGCTTTCCGTCCACAGGCTCTCCATTATACAACCTTTCCCTCTGTGTACACATCCTGTAAAAAAAAAACCCAAAACTACCTTCATTGTCTTACCACAAAGGACTTTCCTCATAAATATCATTACTATCTACATGTACTAGTACCCCAATAGTCAACCTAACATCCTTCAAGTGATATACCAGGGCTCCACACTAACAGGTTTAATTTTCTTTTGATTTACCAATGATACACCAAACCCACCAGTTAAAGTGAAATTGTGAAAAATCATGATGTTGCACTAAAATGCAACACTTCATACTGGTTGGCAGCTTTCCAGATTGGGATCTGCGCTGATAGAAAGTGTGATCATATCAGGTGACTGGTAGCCTGGTCCCCAGGCTGTTTGAAATAATATATAATACAAACTAACACATACAAGTATACAAGTGGGTCTGGTATGACAAGACTAACTCTCCTCTGCTCCTAGTATGTTAGGGCAAGTAGGTAAATACCTACCTTGTGTCCACACACGCAAAATTCAACTTATACGGTGAAATTCTGTGTGTGGACGCTTACTGACGATATGTTGTATCAAGAAACGTTGAAACGTCAAATATAGAAACTAGAGTCTGGGCATCATTGAGTGTCGGTATGAACTTTTTGTGTGTGGACACGCTGCTCACTATACGATGATGATTCACATAACGTTTCTTTATCGATTTTTTTGTGTGTGAGCACCCTGTTCAATATACAATTAGTTTTTCTGTGTTTCTCTATAGAGTTTCGGTATAAACCTTTTTGTGTGTTGAGAGTGATTGTGAAATCGCAGCCACACCTGTCTAGTTATAGTCTATAACTAGAGCTTGGATAAGAAATGCCTTGCAGCCTGGGATAAAGACTAGAGGTCCATGGGCACAGGTTTTTCCTAGTCAAAAAGAACCAGCTATTTATTCTAATTTTTCAAAAAAATTTACAAAATGATAATGGCTAAAATAGTCAATTTTGACTGACTGACTGCCATATATATATATATAAACAATAACAAGCTGCTAATCTCAAGCCCTGGATATATACAAAGTATTTAACACTTTATATTGCACATCATTTCATATGTTATAGGCTGATACAACAATATACATGTATGTATATTACGATTACAACAACAACTCCACTAAAAAATTATAAATTGATAATGTATACACTATTACACACTATTATATACATGTATCATAAATGTCACTGTAGCACCGCTCGCTATAGGCAAACCTTGTGCATTCTACTATAAATGCTGTAAATAAAAGTAATGTTAAACAAAATATATGCAGTATCGTGTTACCTAACATGTGCCTAATTTACAAATAACTGCAACTAACGCTCAGATACATGTAGGAAAATGTACACCCATGGAGGAAATGTAAGATGGAAATACATTTCAAAGACATAAATTCAATGTTAGATACATTATTTAACAGAATTCGCATTGATCAAACATCACATAAGAATGGGTTTACCACACAACACTTTTGTGGCAGCCATGCAAACTATATTCTAACCTTTTGCAAAGAAGTGGGTACAAAGTGTATGTCCGTTTTATGGCATGGTTTTGAGAGAGTGTAATTTCCTTCACAAGTTCGCAAAGGTGAGAAAAAACATCTACTCATGTGTTGAGCATTGG
>CAVLGW020000073.1:23178-50844 GCA_963669155.1 Arbacia lixula
TTACAAGATGAAGACAAGAATGAGAGTAAGTAAGACAATAAATCTCTGAAACACTCCCCTGCACTAACCAATCTCTGATATTCCATGCACCTATTCCAAATGAAAATAGGAGAAGAGCGAACATTTAGAATCTCTGAAATATTCCCCTGTACTAACTAATCTCTCTGATCTTCCATCCCTTCAGTCATTGCATGGCAGAAGAAGCGCAAGCTGGCCCACCTGGAGTGCCCAAGCTCCTGGGGTCCGGCACCCACAAAAGGAAGGACATCAAAACAGGCAAGGACATCGAGTATCGCTTCATTGTCATGCCCAGGTTTGGAGAAGACATCTGGAAGAAGTATTTGGCATGTGACAGGAAGTTTAACCCGCAACAGTCTTTGCTCTGTCCCTTCAAATAGTAAGTTTAGAGATATTGCAGGAACTGGTTGGGACTGGAAGATTTTGTTGAAGGCTATTGTTTTTGTCAATTGTGATAAAAGATGCTGAAAATAGAAAGACATACATTAGTGGTGACAAAATTAATGATGTATAATATGAGGAATGTGATCGAAGATCTTAGAGAAAAAACGGGTGCAAGACATACTAGTGGAGATAAAAAAGAGAAAGTGGCGAAAAAAATATCTGATTTCATAGGGAAGACATGGAAACAAATGGCAAGGGACCAAAGAGCATGGGAGAGTTAGTGGAGAGGCTCAACCAGTAGGAGCTTGACTTAGGCTAATGATGACTGTGAGGAGAGTAGAGGAACATTGATCTAACCTGGGAGTAAACTGGGTAGTCAGGGCATTTTTAGCTGGGACTAAACTGGACTAACTGGCAGTCAGGGTATTCAAAGCTGGGACTCAACTGGGTAGTCAGGGCATTTAAAGCTGGGACTAAACTGGGTAGACAGGCCATTTAAAGCTGGGACTAAACTGGGTAGTCAGGGCATTTAAAGCTGGGACTCAACTGGGTAGTCAGGGCATTTAAAGCTGGGACTAAACTGGGTAGACATGGCATTTTAAACTGTGACTGGACTGAGGAGTCTCTTCAATTTAAACTGGGAGTGGACTGGGGAATTCCAAAATTTTAAACTATGCATTCATCTGAACAATGTTCTCTGTAGCTCTGAACACAAGTACATTCATCATATTGAATTCCAGAACATGGCAATGGTGTGTGTGTGTTCTTTTACTTTTAAGACTTAGTAGGTAGCCATTTTGGTAAATTTCTCAGTACCAGCCAGGATCACAATGTTAATGTTAATGTTCACAATGTTAACTCTGCTAGCACCGTGCCCCTCCGAGACAGTGGCTTGATTTGTGTACATGACTGCATACTGGAGTATGTTCGTAATAGATTATCTTTTGATTATCTTTCAATAAGATTATCTTTTGTATGTAATTATCTTACCAGCTGGATTCCCTAGAGTATATCCATGAAAACGATTATGCCCATGCAGACATTAAGAGTGCCAATTTACTGCTGGGCTTGTCACCGAAGGATCAAAATAAAGTAAGCATGAGCGTTTCATATGATTTTGACATACCGTATGTTGCCTTGTTCCCAAATTTCACACTCTGTACAAATAGTGTTTAAAATGTGGAAATTGCAATTGATTTTGAAAGTGAAAATTCTATACTAAGTTATCAGACTCGAAAAGTTTTTGTTTTGAATTGTGTTGTCTTCAGAAATCTGCTCTCTGCTCTTTTCTGAATTTCATATACATCATGTATGTCTCGTTCGCACAGACAAAAACATTACAATTAACATTTTTCAAATTTATGAAAAGATGTTTTTAACTTCAAAAGTATTTTGCAATCTCCAGAAATAGGTGCAGTGCTGATATGATCTATGGGATTTCTAGAAAGTTGTTAAATAAAGAAATGTGAGATATTACAGACACAGAGAAAACGTACAAGAGGTTGTTAATGCCGAGATCAAGTTTTTGTGTTTGTAAAGTGTGCATAATCAGGAATAAGGATGGTGTGGAAATCCAGGGAATTTTGAAAAATCTGTAACAACTTTATTCAAAGAAAATTTCACATGGTTCGATTGTGCACCTGTTGGCTTTAGGTGTTCCTGGTTGACTTTGGTCTGGTGAATCGCTACCGGCCAGGAGGGACGCACAAGGTGTACAAGGAGGACCCCAAGAAGGGGCATAACGGCACCCCTGAGTTCACCAGCATAGACGCACACAAAGGCGTCCGTAAGTTTCACTGAAGTCATTCACATATTGAAGAGACAGAACTTGTTCCCTTTCTTTTGTAAAAAAAAAACATTTCAATATTCACATCGGTACACATGAGGTCAAACCTGTCTGAAAAGACTAATCCACAGTGAAAAAAAAGTAGTTTATATGGGCAGGTGGTCTTTATAGGTTCAATAACATTGACAATGCTCTGAAGGGAATCAATATGAGTGGGTCTCAACAGACAGGTGGTGTTTAAAACCAGGTGCAATTACAGGTGGTCTTCAGAAACGGTCGTCTGAATATATGGGTTTGACTGCACTAATAATCTTGGTTAATTAGTAGCAATAAGTTTCAGTTTCATTTGGCAGCTTTTTTCAGAGCTATTCTGAAAGAATAATACGCCTGGGCGGTGTTTCACCAAGCTGCTCTTAAGCTAAGAACAACTTTACGCACGACTGGTGACCCTTTCTTGTGCTGAATGAGATACCACACTTTGTTTCTGTGTTAATATAGTAATGGGTAATTTCCAAGAATCCCAATCAAACTTGAAAAATCTTTTCAGACACTTGTTAACAACAAGAATTTATAAACATCAGATTTGAACTTTTGCTGATGGGAATGAAAATCATTGAGAATCTCATTTAGCACAAGAAAGGGTCACCAGTCGTGCGTAAAGTCGTTCTTAGCTTAAGAGCAGCTTGGTGAAACACCCCCCAGTCCTTTTAAGGACAATCACACAGTGCAGCTTGAAACTCATGGTGTAAGTTTAGGCAGCTGTGCGTGATTGGTCATGTGATCATCTGGACCTTGACTGTTATTCTGTTTATGACTTGATCTTGTGCTTGAATCAGTTTGTGATGTCTCTGCTGGTGTTTGTTCTCTAGCGCCCTCTCGCAGGGGAGACGTCCAGATCCTGGGATATGTGATGCTGCAGTGGCTGTGCAACAAGCTGCCCTGGGAAGACAAGCTGGATGACCTCAGCTATGTTATGAGCACGAAGGTCAAGTGAGTCTGGACTTAGCTTGGGATGGACTTAAAATGAACCAGAAGGTTGTGTGGGTCTGGGCTTAGCTTGGGATGGGTTCTACAAGATTGGTCTATGTGTAGAAATATCACTGATGAAAGCCAGTGTTTCATAACAAGTATTAACACATAATAAACCTGTATATAAAGAGTGGTCAAGTGAGTATAGACATGGGATGGACTTGATTTGTCTATGTGCAGCAATATTTATGATAGTAAGCAAATAATCAACGTTGGTGAGGGAGATGGGACGAACTATCACTTCCCTGGCAATCTGGATGTAGCTAACTTTCCAAAGCGCAGCTGAGGAAAGATAGAGTATACATTCAGATTGCCGAGGAAGTGATAGTTCGTCTCATTGCCTGAAATCAAAAGTTGATTATTTGCTTTATATTCCACATCTGAAACCAACTATCTATACCAAAAATGACAATTTGATGTACAAAAGTAATGTTTACTTCTTTACCTAACCCCGAGCCCGCTGCCATGGGGAACACGTGTTAGGACGCGCATTACTAGGACGCGCGTTATGACGCGTCAGGAGCTACTGTCAATTGATAGTCTGAGTGTAAAGCCATTTTATTTCGCGCATGCTCAAAATATTGATCGCGCGTTAGGACTGTGAGGAGTGAAGAGATCACCGAAACCAAAAAGTACTATCACCTAGAATGTAACGAAATTTCCTTCTCAGGTGATCAGATGGGCAAAACTACGCTTTATCACATGATCAACTCTTGACCAATCATATAGCAACATTCTTAGTATGTGGAATATAATGTTTCATAATTAGTAGTGATAAAGAGTGAGATGTTTTGCAGAGAGACAATATAAACTTTGTTTTGCTGTCATACTCCCTAGTAATATTGATTGATAATCATGACTACAAATAAGCAAGAGAAATTAAAGCCTATTGGTTTGCAAGTAATCGTGCCACTATCGTAAGCCTAGCACTAGCCTAGGGAATAGTGTTGCTTCCCTACAAGGAGTAGATGCAGATTCAAGTCCCATGTGGTCGTCTCTTTACTTCTTTTCTTACAGATTGATCAATCCATTTTATTACTACAGAAAATCACAGCAAAACAAAGATTTTCTCAAAGAGTGATGGTGTTAACCCTGTATAGAAAGCTTAGTCAAGGGAGATATGAAATGTGGCCTGTATAAGCAGGTGGTCTTTACTTACAGGTTACTTCAATACACGTTTTAATGAGAAATATTATTTGTGGAAAACAGAATGCAGCTTTTAAACAGGTGATCGTTAAAGCAGATTTCATTGTAGTACTAGTGATAGTAGTTAGTAATAGTGGAAAGTAGAGAGAATCTAGATTCTTGCACAATCTTGTCGGATAAAGATTCATAACGTTTTTTATTGTAGTATTTTGGACATTGCCTCTATTAACTATTTTTGTTTTTTCTTTCTCTTCCGTTTGTTTATTGCAACAAAGCAAAATTCTTTAAATTAGTATCTTCTTATCAATTCTGTGAACAAGATATCTCAACCATTAGGATGATTTGTTCAAAATTGATATTGAGCCCTTTAATATGTTAAAAGTGTTTGTAGAAAACAGGAGCAATTACAATTTGTGTCATCTAGTGTGGATGTTCATTTTTTTTTAAAAAAGATGCGTGCTGAATCTACTTTTATTCTCTAGATATTCAATAGACATCACTGGACTCTTGAAAACGTGTTTCAAAGGCTCAGCTTATCCAGGTATCTTGTTTGTCTTGTGTTGATATTCATTGGCTGTAATAAAATAAGGATTTTATTTTTAAAAATCATCTACAGTGTGCCATTTCAAACTTAAATCAACTACATTCAGTATCAACAATTCATTTTAATAGGCTCTCTGTTCCCTCCTAATTTTCTTCTCACATTTTCAAAGAAATTTACTGAATATGTAGAGGTTAAATGACAAAAATTGAAATGTACATAAGATTACATTTGGGTGGGTGATAGCGAAGCATCACTGAGTGAAAATACATGTATTGATGTGGAAGAAATTGGCACAATAAAACTGTTGCAACCATGGACTCCTCTTGATTATTGCACATTTGGATGAAATCCCAAACATAGATATATACATCAAATACAAGCTTACCATTTAAAAAGCAGAAAAGATCCTGTAGTAAACTTGAATATTTAGTGACTGTGTAGTTTGACTGTGGTGGGGCACCATGGCACAGCATTATGATGACCAAGGACTGTCCGTCTGGTCTGAGATTACACATAGGTCTCAGCAAAGGAGCCAAACGGAGCCATAGTCATAGGAATAGCTCCATCTGAAACCTGACCTTTGCCAAATCACCCTGTACTTTGATTGATTCTTCTTTGGTCCTCATTTATTGTACAGTTTGTTTCTTATTCGTGGTGTGGTTGAATGTGCAGTACTAAAAATGCAATGTTGAAGTACCCAATGTAATGATATCATTGAACTGATGGAGGTTGAGGACGTCTATCAGTTGTTGTTTGTATCTATTGAAATATATGTCCGAGAATATTCATTCTGTGCATATCATGAGCTCATCAGATCATACACAATACACGCGAGTACCGGTGGTCTCAGCGAGCGTGCAATGGACAATATTGCATGGATAGAAAAAATTCCACAATGTTTGTTCAAAAATTGCACGGTTGATGATGTCAATGTAAATGGACTGAATGATTGATATCAAACAACCAATCAAATGACAGGGATGTATCGTATCGATGTATCGTGTCGTATAAATACTAATATGCACCTTCTTCCCCTCACTCTTGTTTGTACCCGCAGCTGAACTGAAATTGTTCCTCGAGTATGCTTTCAAGTTGGATTACGAGGCGGATCCTGACTACGACATGCTCCGAAGGCTGTGCCGAAGTACTCTCAAGAGGGAGGGCTTCAAGGAAGGTTCACCATTTGACTTTGCATTGACAACCACAGCAGCAAAGCCAAATGGAGTCCAGAGATCACCGGTGAAGTCTTCAAGGGCGTCTCCACAAAAGCAAGCGGAGCCTAGGAAGAGGAAAGCTCCCTCTAGTGCCAGGGAGCGTTCGCAGTCACCATCGGGACGCAAACGAACGAAAGACGACGTCCCTGGGCCTTCAGGAGCAGCCAGCACTCCAGCCTCACCGCCCAAGAAAGGTGCAAGAAAAACAGCCACTAAAAAAGCTCCTGCCTCAAGTAAACAAGGTGATGAGAGAAATATTACTGATACAAGTGTTTTCTATCTATTTATATTTTGGGATGGGGAAGGATATTTAAAGATATCAAAGTTTCTTTGGTGTTTTTTTTTTGTAATTAATACTCCTTAAACTGGAATGAGTGTACAAAAAACAAATCTTTCATTATCTAACTAATGTATGTTTAATCAAATGAGTGGATACATTTTAAGGAAAGAAGTAATATATTGTCCATTTCAATGACTTATTTTCATTTGTTATTGATATTGTAGGGAAGTGTCCAAAGACACCCATATCTCCAAAGGCCACCAAACCCACAGGAAGAAAGGTAGCTGCAGCTGCAACCACGAAAAAGCCTCAAAGGAGCAGTGGAAAAGAAGGTAATATATATAGACTCCTTGGGCTGAATCCACAAAGGAGTTTGGAATGTTAGACCATGGCGTTGCAGTCAAATTACACTAGTTTTCCCTTCTAATTTGAATGGGGGCACTTTGAGGATGTATAAACCCATCAGTTCAACACATGTTTATAAAAGCACAAGTTTGCCTGCGCTTTATTGCCCTTGTAATTATAATTATCATGGCTATTATTATCAGATATATCATTGTGAGTGTAATAACAATGCAACATGCATGTTAAAAACGTTAAAGGAAGCTAAGAAATGGGGTTTTAATGAGCAGATGGTATTCATGTACAGTTTACAATGATACAGGTTTCAATCAGAAACATTATTTAAGGGCAACAAAATATATTGGTTTTACTGCTATTATCCATTGATAATAATGTTATTAATAATGTGGCAAGTTTCCACACGATTATTATGAACAATAACCTTCAGGGCTCCCAGCCCATCAGGCAAATAAGGGGAAATAATTTTACTTTTTTTCCAGTCAATGAATTTGATAGAAATGCCTCAAATCAGGGAAAAGTCAGGGAATTTTGATTTAGTTTTATATTAAAGTTCTTTTATACTGCAAATAGTTCTCCGAAGGCTGTGCCGAAGTGCTCTCAAGAGGGAGGGCTTCAAGGAAGGTTCACCATTTGACTTTGCATTGACAACCACAGCAGCAAAGCCAAATGGAGTCCAGAAATCACCGGTGAAGTCTTCAAGGGCATCTCCACAAAAGCAAGCGGAGCCTAGGAAGAGGAAAGCTCCCTCTAGTGCCAGGGAGCGTTCGCAGTCACCATCGGGACGCAAACGAACGAAAGACGACATCCCTGGGCCTTCAGGAGCAGCCAGCACTCCAGCCTCACCGCCCAAGAAAGGTGCAAGAAAAACAGCCACTAAAAAAGCTCCTGCCTCAAGTAAACAAGGTGATGAGAGAAATATTACTGATACAAGTGTTTTCTATCTATTTATATTTTGGGATGGGGAAGGATATTTAAAGATATCAAAGTTTCTTTGGTGTTTTTTTTTTGTAATTAATGCTCCTTAAACTGGAATGAGTGTACAAAAAACAAATCTTTCATTATCTAACTAATGTATGTTTAATCAAATGAGTGGATACATTTTAAGGAAAGAAGTAATATATTGTCCATTTCAATGACTTATTTTCATTTGTTATTGATATTGTAGGGAAGTGTCCAAAGACACCCATATCTCCAAAGGCCACCAAACCCACAGGAAGAAAGGTAGCTGCAGCTGCAACCACGAAAAAGCCTCAAAGGAGCAGTGGAAAAGAAGGTAATATATATAGACTCCTTGGGCTGAATCCACAAAGGAGTTTGGAATGTTAGACCACGGCGTTGCAGTCAAATTACACTAGTTTTCCCTTCTAATTTGAATGGGGGCACTTTGAGGATGTATAAACCCATCAGTTCAACACATGTTTATAAAAGCACAAGTTTGCCTGCACTTTATTGCCCTTGTAATTATAATTATCATGGCTATTATTATCAGATATATCATTGTGAGTGTAATAACAATGCAACATGCATGTTAAAAACGTTAAAGGAAGCTAAGAAATGGGGTTTTAATGAGCAGATGGTATTCATGTACAGTTTACAATGATACAGGTTTCAATCAGAAACATTATTTAAGGGCAACAAAATATATTGGTTTTACTGCTATTATCCATTGATAATAATGTTATTAATAATGTGGCAAGTTTCCACACGATTATTATGAACAATAACCTTCAGGGCTCCCAGCCCATCAGGCAAATAAGGGGAAATAATTTTACTTTTTTTCCAGTCAAGGAATTTGATAGAAATGCCTCAAATCAGGGAAAAGTCAGGGAATTTTGATTTAGTTTTATATTAAAGTGTTTTATACTGCAAATAGTTCACTGCAACAACATAGAAAACATGTGAACCGGAAATGGGTTGAAATGATTATCATGGAAATTTGAGGCTTTATCTGGGAAAAATGAGGGAATCGGTTTTCTTGAAATGCTGGGAACCCTGACCTTATTGATTCTTTCATTCTTGCATTTACAGACAGGTGGTTAATGCAACAGGTTTCCTTGTATTGATTGTAAAGGCAGTATGAAAGCTACATTCTGCTTTGTTCACCCTCTGTCTTTGTGTCTGTTTCTGCATGTGCTGTGAGCAGCGGGCGTGTCAACCCCCAGCAGGAAAGTGCGCAAGAGGAAGCCCAGACCGGACGAGATGACCACCTCAAGCACCCAGACCACCCCGGGTCTGGAGCAGAGGACTGGAGCAAGACCCGCATAAGCTTTCCCACCTCCCCAGTCCAGGAGAAGCAGAGCTAGATATCGGGAGGCACCATACAGAGACCCGATGACAAGTGAATGCTATTTGTGTGTTCAGTGTGCAGAGGTATGCCTGGTATATCGCCAGTCGTTGAGTGGTTAGTCTGCAGGCAGACACAGTTCTGATTATGTCTGAAAACATGTAAGATTTGGAATTCCCTGACTTGCTAGTTGTATCCCAATAACATGTCTGAAAGTCTATGGGACATAGCCCAAGACCATATCTAGTCTTCCTAATTTGTCTCATTGACTATTGGCTGATAAGAGCTTGTGCCTGCAAACTGCTGCATTACATAATGCAGAGGTAAGATTTGTATACAAACACATTGGTACCCAAAATGATAAAAAAAATAAGAAAAAATAGCCAAATTATGAGCAGGTGATGCATTTTGGATGATCTTATTTACAAGCACTGAAATTCTGCATTTGCCATACTTCCCTTGTCCACCTGCAATGTATCTAATATCGTATATGTGTATTGTACACATTGATGGAGACCGCTCAACAACATTCCTGACACAGGGGCAATTCAGAAAGTGCCTTGTGTACAGTTCAATGAGATCATTGGAGTTAGCACTTGAAGTTTTCAAAACTAATGAGGATATTGTTTGTGTGATTTACAGTTTCCCTCAAACATTCAGTACCTGTTTCTTACTGAGCCTGCATATTTGACGGCTGGCTTTTTTCCACTTAGATAGAAAGCAGTGCGACCCCTGCATAATCTGCAGTATTGACAATAGACAGGCTATAAATGATCTTAAATTCCTTATTGGGCACACTTATGCCACACCCCTTTGGTTAATGCAGTTAAATGGCATATTTTGACATCTCAAGTGGACCAGGGTTTGCAAAGCCAGAAAATTTAACTGAGCTATGGGTTCACTGATATTTCTGCTTTTCTCAAATCAATTTGCTCTCAGAGTTTGGGGTTTTGAGTCCTTTCAGCAGTGTCTTTAGCCAATTTCTTTGGAAGGCCTTTATCTGTACCTACTGTAAATTGTCTGGTTGTTCATTTCATGTATAAAAGAAAAATGTTGAAGCATTTTTTTAGATGTGCTAAGTCAGGCTAACCTACTCTCTTGTATTGAAAAGTCTGTGACAAGTACTTGAAAACAGATTTGTTAAATGTACAATGTGTGCGTGTTAATGATCAGATTAAAAAGTATTGCATACATGTTTAACTGTAAAAGCTAGTACCTAGTTTGATATTGAGCATTTCACATGTTCCCAAAAATATCCCAAAATTGCATCACACCACTTTGATAAGTTCATTGATTTCTTTGCGTTTTTGAAATGACCATTGTTGATTATTATACACACAAGTCATGTTCTTCTGTTTCTTCAAATGTTGAAAGTGCTGACATTCTTCCATGGATTAACGCCAGTGTGGAAACATGATCCTAGATGATGAGTTTGTTTTAACAAATATAAATATAACTGGTGATTACATTCCTGAATTCCTCATTACAAATAGAAGCAGCGATTTTCCCACCTATATGTAATAGTGCCAAGACTGTGACTACAGAGTGTGTTTAGCTGACGAAGAGTAGGCAAGAGAATGTATCCCCAGAAGACATGATGGGTGTGTTGTAAACGACATTTGTTTGAGATCTATCAATTTAACACATGACAAAATGGTTACACAGGGCTCTCAACAGTGTTTATTTCACAGGGTATAACAATCATGAGCAGACTTTTGCAATTATTAAAGTTTGTGCCAAAAAAGGTTTTCATTATTGTGTGAAATCAATCTAAATGATTACACTTCTTCAACAGACATGTTTCCCTGAAAGAAATCCGTCTTTGATAAAAATAATAACTTTACAAAATGATAAACTAAACATTTTGCAAAGAGACCAAGCCACAAATGTTTCTGTTAGACTGTTGTTAAAGGGACAGTTCAACCTGAAATTAAGTTGGTTTTAATAAAAGCAGAAATATGAAAGAAACATTCTTGAAGGTTAGACAGAAATTTGTCAAAGGATAAGAAAGTTAAGATCTTTTTTAAATTTCAATTTTGTGACGTCATGTGTGAGGTGCTCTCCCATATGTAATGTGCTATATGATTCCATAAAAAAAAAATTGTTTTTGATTTTGACAACAGAATAATTTTTTTATGTGTGTAAAAACGTGATTCAGATGCACAGATAATGGGATGCACAATGTACAAGTGAACCTTGTTTGAAATATTTGCAGAATATACAAAGTGTCAGTCAATTCGTGAATTTATTTTTATTAAAATTTTACATGTAACCACTTTCAGCACATCAGTCCAACAAGACACACATCAATCGACTCTAACTGCTTTGTCTCGAGGTTTGACAGAAGGGAGATTGACGACATTACATATACATGTGCATATCTTTTTTTTAAAGAATATCATTCCATAAAGTTGCTTCACTGGACTGCATCATAATATGATATGGTGTAACAACATTGACTTTGCAATGCTGGTCACAAGTCAAGAGAAATTGTAGCAATTATTCATTGGAAAGGATATTGCAATGCAGTTGATAAAAAAATGATGTAGGGTACACTATGAACCATGTTTGCATGTCTTCTGCTTAAATAGCACAGCGATACTTTAAAACATCTAAGAAGCACACATGATCTATTTTAATCTTTTATTTGCAAAGTAAATTGAATATTGTTTGAAAAAGCTAAATGAATATTATAGATTTTCAGGTGCTCTTTTTTAGAAAAATTATGGCCATTTTTGTATTTTATGTGCCGGTATAAGAATGTATAATCAGGAAGCTGTTGATGCTATGAGTAATAAATTTTACATGGAAGAAAGCAATGTGTGAAAAGTCTGAATGTACTGGTGTGGATCTGCGTAACGTGCTAGGGGAATGCATTGATATACCTGGTATCACCCTCATCCACTCTGCACATGTGTGGTCAATCATCTGAAACAGAAAACTTATGATTGATAGGGGCATTGTATTGTGGATTGATCAAGTACTGAATAGATGAAAAGTAGTGTCTTTTGATTGACCCAATGAAATGATGATCTATTTTGATTTGAGAAGAAAGACAAGGCGTGTTCGTCCATGAGAAATTCAAAAATGCAATTATTCTTCACAATTTTGTGCCAATATTTTTTATATACTTTATAATGTAGAGCTTAAATTCAACCTTACGCCATTAAAAGTGAGATGATAAAAATGTATAATATAAAATTTTACAATTATTTGAGAAAGGTGAAAAAGGGAAAATGACAGAGGAAAAGAAGGGGGGAAAATATGTAGTTATCTAAATCATGCATCATTTTTGTCTCGCCTGAATGAAGTTCTGTAGAGACTTAGTAATCACTTTTCCTGTTAGTCTGTTACAAAAATGATTAAGTTTTTCTTTAACTTGCTCTCATTTCTTTACTTCTGTATCAATTGTGATCAAACTTGGTACAAATGATCCTTGGGTAATACCACATGTGTCTCTTCATTAGGCTGATGGGGTCATAGGTCATCTACGGGTCAAAAGGTCAAATGATATGAGGCCATGTGTGTCATATTTTTCAATGTCAAAAGGTTGGAAAAAATATTTGAAAAAAAAACTTAGCACTGTTTATCAATTGGGAAATCGAGCGAGACTTGTGGTTCGCGAACCACCTTGTTTGTGAATCATTCTAAAGAATTGCATCATGCGACACCTCAACCACAGTGCCCATTGGCTCCACGGGTTTGCTCTCTTCATAGTGCAGGTAGAATTTGCTTGTGTTTTTACTGAATGATCTATTTCTTCATGCACTACCATAGCTATCTCCACAATTCCACTCGCACATGCATACCCCTTTATTTTCCTCTTCCTCTCTTTCTTCTCTTCTCTCTCTCTCTCTTTCTCTTTCTCTCTTTTCTTCTCTCTTTCTATTCTCTGAATTTGTGTACAAACTATGAAAAATGCCATATGATGCTAGAAAATGATTTGGGGCTGTGAAAGTCAAAATTTTAATTTTTGGTATGACAGTAGTTATAATAATTCCATCTTTTGATATTCAATACATATATAATTCCAAATAAGACGGAGAAAGAAATTGCATAAACAAAAAAAAATATTTTTCTTTGTTGTATATGTATTTACATTATTTGATATTTAAAGTCTGCAAAGGAATTACACCACCTTAAGATCATGGGTAAATGACAAACGATGAACATTTCAATCATTGAAATAATCAGCAATGATGGTTGCCGCACAGCAGCGCCCCGCCCTGCAGCACCGCGCCTTGCCTGAGGTAGCTCTGGCTAATCCTCAGCGTTGGGGTCAAGGTGGAAGTCCACCTCGGGCTGCTGCAGTGTCTCGCTGATGTTGTGCAAGACAAGCACATGCAATGGTGACATCCTTGAAACCAGAAGGTACCATTTACATAACTTGTCCGATCAGAGTTCTAAAGCTATGAACACTATCCATTGCAAACCAATTTTTATTGCTTCTTCTTCGTTAAGTTGACTTATTATTTGTATCAATTGTACAATAGATCTCATATGATCATGTGTTCAATTATAGCTCTATGTGGGGCCCCTGGACAATGGCATAAATGTTTATCAAAAACACTGATAATCATATTTCTGAGTATTGTGCTGTTTACAAACATGACATATAACAACTCTGTTCTGTCATCAGAAAATCAAACTCTTTGTTAACATGTACAATACTTTACAGACATTCTAAACAAAGGCAACAACCAACATCTTAACAACATACATGTATAAACACAAATGACAGCTTCATATCTTTCATGTATTGTCCGCTTGTATATCTTGTGAAAAGCTAATAAAAGGCCAATGACAGGACTTGATGTCATTGTTTATTCGGCTTCTTGATTGATGGGAGGGAACGCAACCACTGGGTCACAGGAAAGGTTGTCACCTTTTGTCCAGCTTCTTCATTGATAGGGGCTTACTGCAGTACGGGCACTCTCCATATAGGGTGCTGAACCCTACACCTGCAAGGGTTTGGTGGCTTGACGGCAGGGAACGCAACCACTGGGTCATAGGAATAGTTGTCACCTTTTGTTCAGCTTCTTCATTGATAGGGGCTTACTGCAGTACGGGCACTCTCCATATAGGGTGTTGAACCCTACACCTGCAAGGGTTTGGTGGCTTGACGGCAGGGAACGCAACCACTAGGTCACAGGAATGGGTAGAGGCAGGTGTCAGTTGAAGCGTGAGATGAGGGGGGGGGGGGGAAATGAAGAAAGAGAGATGTACCATATCAGCAAATGTGCGACTTAATAGATTTCAGGAGCTCATTTATTGAAAAGCTGAACATGTTTTGACTACTGGACACCTTTATCGTCATATGTCTTATCCAACACCATCTAAAGAGGTGTTGCATATCTAATTAAGAACAATAAAAACAAAGTTCGTTTCCGAAATGGTCAAAATATGACAGATAAATGTCGGCAAATGATCAGCTATGTAGCCTGCTTCTGAGTGCAAATTTTATTTGAGCAGGAAATCCATACCGCACATCTCCCTTTACATTACCTGAGCGCATATACAAAACTTTGACTAAATTTGACAAACCTTTGAGCATAAGTAAGCAACATGCAGCATTCCTACGTTTAGAAAGAGTCCAACCTTGTTGAAAATCAGCCTAACATACTTGCAATGTCTCTTAACTCTCTCCATGTTCCTCAAGGTGTTTGACACCACTAAAGGCCTCTGCAGATGACACGATCCCATCAATCTGGATCTGATTACTGGATTTGTGTGAGAAGATGACGCCACAATTCCAGGTGTAGGCTCTTACTACTGCAGAATTATGGTAAAATCATGTCTGCAGTGGCCAATAAAAGTGAGGCATACAAAGAGCTAAAGGCTATGACATACAGTCATGAAATGGCCGATTGCATTGAGGGTTGTCACACGCTTGGTCTGAAAGCACAGAGTCTGACTCAGAGGCAGTCAAAGAGATAAAGGCTACGAGCTAAAGACTGATGATGTTTGAAGGTTTGCATGGTGGTATGATCATGCGCGGAAAATGTTACGGTACACCATGTGTAGAATCCAATTCTATCCATTTTCTCTTCTCGGTCTTTCCAGGACTTTACACATGGTGTACCGTAAACCTCTTCCGCCTTTGAGCTAGAGACTGTTCTTACCTCATAGAGACACGTCTCATGGAATGGCTTATTGCATTGAGGGTTGTCACACACTTGGTCTGGAATCACAGAGTCTGACTAAGAGGCAGTCAAAGAGATAAAGGCTATGAGCTCGAGACTGTTCTTACCTCATAGAGACATGTCTCATGGAATGGCTTATTGCATTGAGGGTTGTCACACACTTGGTCTGGAATCACAGAGTCCAGGCGATAGGCATAGCAGATCCCACACTCCTCGCTGAAATCCTACATTCAATAGAGAAGATTACAGATAATCATTGTCATAATACAGATTTCAGAATGTGGGTGCTGAGATTAGCCAAAGTGTGTCAAATGGTCATGGTTTTGTTATCCTTGTCCATCCTATCTATGCCCCTCATTAATAACAATATGCAAAAAAGGCATAATACATGATATGAAGGAATATATTTTGGGTCTCCGACTCTCGATTGAGATTCACAATTCACATGTGCCAGCAAAAAAAATTGAATTATTTGTAAGTCATACTAGCCAGAGCTTCAGTGTTTACATGCTACTTTGGAGGACATACAGTCCAAATCCAGAAACACCTTACAAGCATTCTCTGACGAGGATTCCACGTAATATGAAAGCTGTATATATCTACCTAGAAACCAGACAAAAGGAGAATTGCACTCAATTGATGCCAGTAATCACACTTTTCTTGGTGAAAATGGCAAATGTGGGACAATAAATGAACAAGTAATGATCTTGAACAAAAAAGATGTTGCACTGAGCCAGTTAAGTGTAAAGTGTAGCAATGTTAATTATATATTTTTAATTCTGTATGATTTGCATGGTTTGGCTAAACCCTGCTGCTGATGCCCTTCCATGCTGTTTCTGCATGTTGTTCTTAGAGCCTCTTGCTCCTTCACTACATACCTGCTGCTGTGATTCAGTTGGAGCAGGGAAGTCTACCTCCAGGACGTTGCGTAGGTTAGCCAGCAGGGTAGCATGACTGTCCCAGGACTGCAGGTTGCTGTTCAGATGCTCACAGAGCGGATTGATGACTGGGAGGCAAGATAAACAAGCCAGGAATTATCATCTGTTAACATTCTAACTAGTATTCAGGCAACTCTTGGTGTAATGGGCATGGATACAGCAAGGTTTCCTAATATAAAGAGGAAAAATTATTGATCCTGACAACCTTTTTTTCCCAATTCAATTCCATTTTTTTATTATCTTGCAGCCTCAGATGAATTACATGACAATGTACAATATCTAAAAACATGCACAAACAAAACCAGGTAAAGAAAATACATAAATGGCTAAAATAGTGACTCAAAAGATACAAATATTTGGAGATAGTACGCAGGTAGATACTATGACTGAAATGGTATCAACAGTTAAAGATGATGAATAGCCAAATAGATAAGATATAATGTTTCATAGAATTGCATTGCACTCCTCAAAACTTCATAGAGAAAGTTGCCTATACTGTAAAAAAAAAAAAAAAAAAAAAAAGGGGGGATGGGGGGAATGACACCCTGATAATAATAAACTTTAGATAAAACTAAAAACAAGGCATTAGCAATATTGTGTCTCGCCCACTTGCGAAAATAACCAGAAATATCGCGATCTCCGTTGCTACGCAAAAGAAAACTGAAACAAACAAATAAGCAACTTTAAACAGACAACATCAAAATCAGGTGCAAAATAGTGACTTTGAATAAATTTGCATAAATGTGCATGAGTAATGTTTGCCTAAATCCACATCAGTAATGCTCACACATGCTCACACAATTCTGTGCACAAGTTAGGAAGCCTTCACCAAGAGTCTTGCAAGTAAACTTTAACGTATGACCTCAAATGACCTTTGACCTTATCATGTGACCTCTTACGGCACAATAACATGCAGGTGCCCCCAGTGCATCCATCATCCAAGTTTGATTGCCATTGTAGCAACATGTGATGAGTTATGTGTGATAAGAGAGTCTTGCAAGTAAACTTTAACGTATGACCTCAAATGACCTTTGACCTTATCCTGTGACCTCCAACGCCACCATAACATGAAGGTACCCCCAGTGCATCTATGACCCAAGTTAGGTTGTAATCCAAGCAACCCATGTGAAGTTATTTGTCAAAAGAGAGTCTTGCA
Source organism: Arbacia lixula (assembly GCA_963669155.1). NCBI lineage: Eukaryota > Metazoa > Echinodermata > Echinoidea > Arbacioida > Arbaciidae > Arbacia > Arbacia lixula. Next base: position 40,464 of record CAVLGW020000073.1, read on the forward strand.
GGTAAACTTTAACGTATGACCTCAAATGACCTTTGACCTTATCCTGTGACCTCCAACGGTACCATAACATGAAGGTACCCCCAGTGCATCTATGACCCACGTTAGGTTGTAATCCAAGCAACCCATGTGAAGTTATTTGTCAAAAGAGAGTCTTGCAGGTAAACTTTAACGTATGACCTCAAATGACCTTTGACCTTATCCTGTGACCTCCAACAGCACCATAACATGAAGGTACCCCCAGTGCATCTATGACCCAAGTTAGGTTGTAATCCAAGCAACCTATGTGAAGTTATTTGTCAAAAGAGAGTCTTGCAGGTAAACTTTAACGTATGACCTCAAATGACCTTTGACCTTATCCTGTGACCTCCAACGCCACCATAACATGAAGGTACCCCCAGTGCATCTATGACCCAAGTTAGGTTGTAATCCAAACAACCCATGTGAAGTTATGGATCATAAGAGAGTCTTGCAGGTAAACTTTAACATTTGTGACGGACGACGGACGACGGACGACGGACGACGGACGGACGACGGACGACGGACGGACGACGGACGGACGACGGACGGACGACGGACGGACGACGGACGGACGCCATTTGGATCCCTTAGTCTCGCCTTCACCTCCGGTGGGCGAGACAAAAACTAAACAACTAAAACTAAACAAATCAAAGCAGATTGTGGAAATTTGTGTGGAATCTCAGACATTATGATGTATTTAGGTGCGTTCAACAATTTTTTATCACTAGCGCTGTGATATTGCTCAGTAAATACTAAGACAATCTCTGGGTATTGTCGAACTGATGCAAAGTACACAATAACAAGAAATAGGCCATGCAGTAAGTCACTGCATCTTGATTGCTTGATGTAGACATTTGTTTGAACTTCAAAGTTATGTTTGAAAATTCCTTCTCGGAATTTCTTGGCATTCACAGAAAAAAGGTGACATTTTAGCCTAGGAGCATATAGTTTAAAAGCACCATACTGTTGTGTTGGGTTGTGTACTGTAGTGGTTGCGCGGCATCAACTACAATGTCTATAGTTTTGCCTCATTCTGAGTCGAAGGAGGGCTAGTGGCCTCAAGGTGCATTATGGGTTGTAGTACAATTAAATAGTCAAATAACTCTGTTCAATAACTCAAATGGATAACTCAGATGAATAACTCTGATGGATACCTCTCTGTGATGAATCTTCCTATATCTCTCTTTATATACACAAGGCTTGGTCAATCAATCATATTACTAGGGAGTATGACAGCAAAACAAAGTTTATACTGTCTCTCCGCAAAACATCTCACTCTTTATTACTACTTATTATGAAACATTATATTCCACATTCTATGAATGTTGCTATATGATTGGTCAAGAGTTGATTACATGATGAAGCATAGTTTTGCCCATCTGATCACCTGAGAAGAAAAGTTTGTTACACTCTAGGTGATAGTACTTGTTGGTTTCACTGATCTCTTCACTCCTTAAAGTCCTAATGTGTGATCAATATTTTAAGTACCCACGAAATAAAAGTGTGTTACACTCGGACTATCAATTGACTAGTAGCTCCTACTAACACATCCAAACGCGCATCCTAATGCGCATCCTGACGCGTGTTCGCCATGGCAGCGGCTTGGGGTTAGGTAGAGAAGTAAACAATACTTTTGAACGTCAAATTGTCATTTTTGGTATAGATAGTTGGTTTCAGATGTGGAATATAAAGCAAATAATCAACTTTTGGTTTCAGGCAATGAGACGAACTATCACTTCCTCGGCGATCTGAATGTATACAATATCATTCCTCAGCTGCGCTTTGGAAAGATAGCTACATCCAGATCGCCTCGAAAGTGATAGTTCGTCCCATCACCCTCACCAACGTTGATTATTTGCTTACTATCTGTTTCTATCTCTCCGATAAATCACTCCCATTTGAACTCTCTGAATATAGTGTTTCTTTCATAAGATACAAGTAAACAATTAAAGTGAAATTCATAAATATTCCTTCATATTCCACAGAAAATGGGCCTTAACTACATCAAAGTTGCTGAATTCTAGTAAATGTCATTCAGTGACTATAGTCCCATAAAACTTGAGGGTCAGCTATAACCTTGAGAGTAATTGGGCTTCTGGAAAGTGGTCATAAACATGATTTGGGCTGGGAGTGTGGTAAACGGACTTATATCACGCAACAATACATACTGTGATCTGCTCCCAGGAAACGACACTGAGGCAGCATGCGGGGGTGATGGGGGTCCACTGTGATCTGCACTGAGGAGTTGTTCCCTTCGGGTGGAGAAAAAAAATGGACAGTTTCAGTAATGAAACATATCATCTCTTAGAATTCAAATAAAGGACACAAAATGTAACCACATGAAGAAGACCACTATGATAACTGTGCCTGACACATTGATATGGCATGAAACTATGAAACATGAGGGATGGAAAGGGGGAAGACAGAGAGAGAGAAAAGAAGCGTACGAGAGGCAAAGAGATAGAGAGAGATAGAAAGAGAGAGAGAGTGAAGGGAAAATACATTTTGGAATAATGTGCACTATATCAGTGAGTGAAAAATGAACAATAATTTTTGTTTAAATGTTTAAAAGCAAAATTTGTTGTCACCATGATAAACTTCAAATAAATTTATATTCCAACAAATAATGATATAAATGCAAGCTTGCCTCAATGAGGATCATTAGCTACTAAATTATCACATCAAAGGTTGCTTCTGTGCCCTAGCCTATCAGGATCCCTGACTGATGATGCATCACAGTGTCATTTGCCGATTCACAATGGCTGCTTCTATTCAGTTTCCTACCAATTTGGCCTCATGTCAATCTTTATGTGCAAACATAGTAAAGGGATAATCAAGATTCAGTCATATAACTAGTCCAAACAAACACATCATTAGGTAAACTTGAGAAATAACTGCAGAGGGGTTATCTGTAAACATTCCATATCTTCCTCGGATGGATAATCCTGAGGGAACAAAAAAAGATTAATAGCCACTTAATCCTTTCTAATGATTGTGCACTTTTTTTGAAAAATTCTACATTTATGCAAACATTGGGTTAATAACCCTTTGGGGTATTCTACACTTTACTGACTTACGTCCCAGTTCTAGCAACAAGGTCAAGAAGGTAAGCAACAGGTGCCTGGCGTCTATATATCAATTCCAGATGTGAACTGATAATTTTAGGTTGAAATATGATTGCCACTGGTTTCTACAGCGACTCGCTCGTGTCCAGAGTGTTTCCACAATAAATAATACTCCAAGTGTTATTCACCTGGCCAACATGCTACAGTGTAATCGTCACGTCTGCAGTGCCAGTAAGTCACTTAAGTGCATAATACCCACCCTTTGTCCTCTTGACCTTACCTAATGCTATCCTTCTGCTGGTGTCTGCTGGGCTGGGTTTCTCTGGCTCGAGAACCCTTGTGCTTGCATCAATCTCTGCCATCTCTGCCCAGAATGGAGTAAACTGGTTGAGACACGCCTCAAACTGGCCCAAGACATCACTCAGGGTACACTGCAAGGTAGTCATGAGAACCAGTAGCATTGGTGGTACAGCTGTCATTACCCCTCCCACTACCAAGCCAGGAAAAGCCCATTGACTTAGTACACATGTCATGCCCCTATGGTACTGATGGGGTTAACCCTCTCAGTACCAAGCCAGGAAAAGCCCATTGACTTATCATACATTCCATGTGCAGTTGGTACTGAGAGGGTTAAGTCCAAGCTTTCCTGGCAGACTCCAAATTTGTGATGTTCATGCAATAACCTTTGATATACACTGTAATGCTACAATACACCAGACGCCTAAAAAAGTGGCGTAGGGGAGAAAAAATGGGCAGAAAAAAAGGGTTGTGATAGCAACAGACAAATAGTGAGAGAGAAAGACAGAGACAGAGAAGGAGCAGGGTATGCATGGGCATGGAAGTAGCCTAGTGGCAATCATGTATACAACAACTCAAGGAAATGTTTATGACTACATTGTCTACCGGTATATCATTATCTGTACTCACAATTAGTGGCTAATAAAGTTTATGTTTTCTCACATACTCTCTCTCTCTCTCTCTCTCTCTCTCTCATGAGGAAATAACAGGGAAATATGAAGGGGAAAAAGAGAACAAGCTTATATACCTTAGCTGTCCAATGTAGTTCAAAGTTGCCTGGTAAGCTTGTTCTACACACTGGGGGCACAACTGGGTACTGAAATAGGATTGATAGATGATTGTAGAAAGAAAATAAAGAATATGTGAGGGATAAGTGTTGAAATTTAAACTATCGTCCTATACTACTCCAGAAGCTCAATGTGCGTTTAAATGAAACACAGGACTTGCCCTGAATTCTGAAAATCTGTTTTACACTTACATCTACAGTGTCTTGGTGGGTGTAAACCCAATAAATGACTGGATTATTTAATTAAACCAATTTGGAATACTGACAAAGAATGTAAATGCAAAGAAAATGTTGAAATCACATGGTAAACAACAGAGAATCTATTTAATCTAAGATATAGCGCTATACCTAGGGTTGAATAACAAAGATTTATCACATATATGCGACTCAAACATCAAAACATTAAAGAAAATTAGAGCTTTTCTGAAGATAATGAATTAACTAGCGATAGAGATTAATATTTGCATCCATTAGATCGTCCAAACTCTATACTTTAATCCTACAGGTGTATAAAAAATGGATCAAATAAAGAAATGAATAATAATTTACCTGAGGTTGTAACTCTATTTTGATTGAGTGCTCACATCCCATACAATCAGTACTGTTGATTTCTACCTCCTTCAGGTCTGATTCAAGATTCACCACTCTGTGGGTACAGGGAGAAATTGTGATCAGGACATTACATTTTGCATAAGCAGTACATATTGCATGGAAACTATCTTCCTCCTCTACTTTAACAAAGCACAAGTTATAATAATTTCATCACTTTCTCAAGAAAGAGGAACAGAATTGTACATCAGTGCATAGTCCTTTTACTTATTTATTCATTTTTTTTTTAACAGGGTAGCCCCATCAGTGAGTTTGCACGGTTCCCCTTGAGACCCTGTGTACAAACAACACAACAGTACATAGTAACATGAACATAGATCACACAAACAATGCTTATGACAAGGCTGAAAAATAAAAATGCAACACAGATCAACTGATGTAAAACCCAACAAACGAAGGAGGACCGATGCTTACATATGCATCACAAAAGTGAAACCTCGTTGCCAATTGCAAATTGGTAACTAAAAATATGATTCATACTAAAAATGTATACCTTGTAATTATTTGAGATATTATAAATACTGTAACAATGTATAACAAGTGTGAATACAGGTCCTCTTTAAATAATTCTTTACATCACACCCTAATAAAAATTAACAATATTTCATGTTTACCTGCCAAATATAAAAAGATAACAAAATCACCTTTGAGCAAGATATTCTGATTCAGAGCCAGAATTTGCTGCTGGTGCATCCCAAATGGACTAATTAATATATGCAGAGAGGAAAATATAATTTAAAAGCATGACAGGAAGACATTACAAACCTTTCCCATCCCAACACCTCTATCTCCATCATCAGTCTTTCATATAGGGCTGCATTGTCAGCAATGTCAGAGAAGGGATCACCAGTCTTGCTCTCCTTCTTGGTGATGTGTTCTAGCATGGAGCACAGCTCACGCATGAAGACCTCGGGGTCATGTGACGACCTCAGTCTACTCTCAACGGTCTTCCTGTGCTTGCGAAGAAGCTTCTCTAACTTCCAGTCACCCCAGACACTGCCAAACAAGGAATCTCATTGAATATAACTATAACTTAGTCAAGAGAAATCACACTGCATGCATATGACTAGTTTGCCTGTGCACTCCTACGTGAACACCGAAGTATGGCCATAATCCTTCATACTTTCATTGTAACATTTCCTTGTCCAATGCCTGGGAAAATTGCTCTTTTGACCATTCACCCTGTTGTTTAACACATCGAGTCCAAATTACATTCAAAGAATGTCATCTTTATATCAAGTTTGATATGAATTATATTACACATTTCTTAAGTAATAGCATAAACAGACAAATTTTGAATTTCACCTTATACCTGACCCGAACTTTAATGCTAATTCCTGTTAATATTTTCATTGCACTGAATAAAAAAAAAATCCTCAACTTAGTTTAATATATTACACGGTCTTAAAAGATGCACTCGCTGTTGTGTTTTGTCCTCTCCCACTGTTATATTAGATTGGGTGAATTGACCTACTCTGCAGTATTTCCAGTACCCAAAGCACAAACAATTAGGAAATGATTTGCTTTTTGGAAAATGCATCAATCTTTGCTAAATCACTCCTGCTTCTTTAAAAAAAAAATGACTGACAAATGACAATCATCTAGGAGACGGAGAATAAGATACAAAGCAACATCCAAGATAGAAGGCTGACTTCCTACCATACCTGGCCAGCTGAATATCCCCATTCTGTGGAAGCTCCAAGTGGACTTGGTATTCCGTGGCCTGCAAGAAAACAAAGTGTTTACCAGAAAAATAACCATGAAAATTTGATTACAACAATCTGACAAGTTACAGCTGTTAGCAGCACAGTGATACATAATGCTGTAATATGTTACAGGACAAGAAAATGTATAATTAAAATTTCAATTGAGGGATACATTGGTACATTGTGTTTCATTGAAATATGTGCAAATCATACAAAATGCACTAGTTGTCATGTTATGATTCAGATGTAGGATATATCACAGGATATGCTGCATCTGGAAATTAATGATTTTGTGCTCTACACTGTACACACTTTTGAAATGTTGTTTGGTTAGGGTATAATAGAACACTCCTCAAGATCTCCTGCACTTTTGTACAATAAAGATACACTGACTGAAACTGCACAATCATATTAATAAATTCCCTAAATGTGTTGTTCCAGCACTGTTTGTATGTTCATGTGTATACATGTATCATGTTGTGTTATGTTACGAATATGTTTATCTTTATAATTCTGTGTTTATGTTTTCTGTAGTTATATCTGTATGCAAACAAGTGGAAGAAGACCTTCCTGTAAAGGATGATAAACATTTTTTTTTATCTTCAGTGCAAGTTTCATATCTTCACCTGATAATAGTTTTCTATGATGTGGTTGACCCACAAGGTCATCATCATGAGGTTGGCTGTTTGTATATCCTCCTTGATGTTTCAGATGTTTTGGTTCTTAATTGATTAACCCACCAAGACTACGCACTTGATACCAATTTACCAATAGACTGGGCACTAAAAAAAATGCACACATATTGTGAGAAGGCCCATTCCTGTGCAAGATCATTCCAAAAGTAAGCAGTACTCACATAAGCATGAATTATATTAGGACTTCTTGATGTCATATGGAAGTCAAGTCTATGACCTTTCATACATATTCACCTTTTCCCCTAGGATCATATATGTATTTTTTTTCTTTGGCAGCCATTTCAAAAGTGTTTATTTTAGCACAGGATATATAATGAAACATTTCTAGATGAAGGCAATCATTCATCAGTTACAAACTACAAGTAGCCCTCTTCTAATCTTATTGTGTGTACTACAGATAGCTTACACCTTTTAACACATTAAAATCTTTTCTGAAGAAAAAAGGCCTTGGCCAAAAATTGAGGTATTTAATTTTTGCTTTATATATTATAAGAACAAATCGAAGCAAACATCAATATTTTGATGAAAATTGTTGGTTTTATAAGCAAAGATTAAGTCGGAGGAGATGTACTCACATGTACTCTCACCAGACCTATCCAAATCGTCTTTGCCTGGTCCTGAGGAATGAGGACATGCCAGGCAGTCTGCCCATTCATCCTTCTCCCTAAGATCTGAATGAAAAGAAGTGAATTAAGGACGCATTTCTTTACCAAACATTCAAATTAATTGCACTCATTAAGTATTATGTCATATGTAGAGTATACAGACTGTCCTTAACTTGTTTGGCATCACATTCATTACATGGCTGTACCCCTCTTCATAAACAGCCGCATCATAAAACTGTGCAGTGCACAAGTTGGATGCACATATAAGACAGATACATGTACTTTGTAAATCTCCAAATACCCCAGGATCACCAACTCCTCCGTCACTTCCACCAAACACAACAATGCCAATGAATGATCCTACTGATCTCTGCAAAACTCAAGAAACAAAGCAGGCAGAAGTCTTACTGGTCGACAAGGTTAGTTGGCTCCAACTGCAGTGCCAACTGACTATGTCAGTTGCTCTCCCAGAAGCCTAGTTAGGTGGTCTGCCATGCCATGGCAGATCACCTCTTGTTTTCGTCCGAATTTTCTTTCTTTATTTATTTTTATTCCAAATTTTTGTGGCATGGATATCTCAACAATGCATTGACCATGTTTCATGAAATGTTCATCATGTATGGGTATATATGTGAACATGTTCCAGCAACATTTTCAAGGTCATGACGTCATCGTGACGTCATCTACGAGCAGTTTAATGAAAATCTATTACCTCATGTAGCCGTAGAACCAATCAGTTATAGCTAATGAAAATTTACATGCATAAATTTGATGATAATACAATTAATTTCAATAAACAAAAACGCGCGCGTACGCGTACGTTAGTGCAAAAACGCGCGCGCAAAATTTTAAAATGCTCCAAATCAACTCAAAATTGTTTTGCATATGTTTCAGGCCATTTCTAGCATTTCAAAAATTTCCGCGCGTGCGCGCGTGTTCGCGCGTTTTTCCGTGCGTAACGCTAACAAAACGTCGAAATTCCGTTTTTTACTGGATTCATGTTACTGACACTACATTCAACACATCCTGTCATTTTGAGCCATTTCCATGCAATAACAAGGTCGTGCGGGTGCGTCAAAGTTCAAAGTCTGCGCGTGCGTCAATACGTTTTTGTGTGCAAATATTGCAAAAAACATGACTACCTTCAATCGGCCATAGCTCTTCAGAATGGCCGGTGACCCCCAATTTTTTTTTGATATTTGGAATAAGTATGAAATGTAGATGTCATTTCATGTGTCATTTTACCGGTAAGTACATGGTGACGTCGTCATATTGCCATATGAATCTAAAAAATTAATTTTCAATTATGACGTCACAATTTTTTTTTACCCGCTTTTGCATATTTCAGTAATCCTTGGTCAATTTTCTCCCAAATTTCACTCTGATGTAGCCGAGACCTTCTTCTATAGATAACTTTTATTCATTTGTCATTTTGATGACGTCTTCATGGTGTAAATTTCATTACACGCATTAGTGTCATAATCGGGCGCATGTACGTGTTATGTCAATGGAAGGGGTATTTATGAAATGACATGACGACCTTCTAGGAGCTGTATCTCGCTGACGTTTGAATCTGTTAATCTGAAATTTTAGTATGGTGTAGCTGAGTCTACGAGCTTTCCGGGACGTCGTCTCCATTTTTTAATCAGATGTCGGGATCATGGTGAAATTTCAGCTTGAATATCGATTTCTTAATCATTCTAGCCCCTGCTGGGGATTACGTGTTAAGTGAATGGGAAGATGTGTGGATCAATGGGTAAGGCGCCGTTTTAAGATCTCGAGGCCCCCGGTTCGATTCCTGGCGTGGGTAGGGTCAACTTTTGCATTCCTTTTGCAATGTTTATTTTGCCATCTTCTTCTGTTCTATCCCTCCCTTTGTCATTCTCTTTGAGATTTTCTTTCCAATTCTTTTTCCCTCGCCCCATTCTCTTACATGACTATTAATCACGTTAGCATAAACATGTAACCATTTAGGAAAGTCTCTGAAATGTTAGTATAATAGGTGCCCTATGAGCTTTCTTGAGCGATGACTCACATTGCTTATGGATAGATGGTGTCACGAATGAAGGTCCATAGTTCACCGTGTATTTTCCAGCCCATGTCTGTGCATGAATTTGCCAATGCAGACCACCTTATACTTATCCACAAGTATGTCTCGTTTTATATTTGTAATTTATCCCCAATTGGCACCCCACTATGCACTATCATGTTTGCTCACTGCATAGAGTGTAGGCTAGTGATGCCACTCAACAAATTGTTTCTAGTTTAGCTTTCTGTGCATTATCTCTTCACGAGATCTTACTTGGATCTACCTGCACCTGGGCACAAGTAGCGTCTCAAATTTACCTCCAACTTCAGCGCCCTATCAAACTCAAAGACTATCAGATCGTTAACAATCTTGTGGACATTCGAAACGGTCTCAACCCACATCACGCCACAGGGCCGTCACCAGCTTTTTTCTAGGGGGGGGTGTGCTTTATATGAAAAAAACCCCACAAAAACACAAAAGCACATTTTTTGTTATTCCGCCCAGTCTCTGAAAATGCTCTCAGTGGGGGGGGGGGGGGGGGGGGGGGGGGGGGGTAGTGATGGGATTTTG